>JAXCLQ010015677.1:0-36442 GCA_035584115.1 Cedrela odorata | reverse complement strand
AAGCATTGTTACTCTTGGATGAATCAACACATCCCTTTGCATGTCACCTTATCACTTTGAATCATATATATACAACACTAAGATATTCGTCAATATTGTTCTTAAATTATTACATGAATATGCTTAAAGTCTTGATATTTTTTTATTGGTTTCTTTTAGTCGAAAAAAATAATAATTTTAACATTTATAATAATTATATGTTAAATAACAAACAAGTAAATAATTGATTACTTGTAGACTAAGCTACAATACAAAGGAAGAGACTCAAACCACTCTTATGAAATTTGAATCGTGGACTGTGGTATCAATTAATTGCATAAAAAAAACCTATGAATAAACCAAGTTACGAAGACTTTGGTCTTAAAAGAAAAATCTTATGTAATTTGGACTAATGAAGAAATACAACCAAAACACAAACAAAGCCAAAAAGAATCCAACAAGATAAATGTAGTCCAATTATTTTATGATCCCATTTTATGATTAGTAAAACTTTTTTTACTCATTAAATTGTATCTCCCTTAATACTTAGGATAGGAGTGGACTAATTGACTTGGTAGAAAAACCATCACAAATTTTTTTTTTTTTTTTTGTTTTTTCAAATTACAATATTCTTGTTAGGAGAATTTAGACTTGGTAATTGGGTCAAGTTGGTCCAATCTAAGCACGGACCTAGCTCGTGTCCGTATAACCTTATACAATCCGAAGCTCGTGCAATGATGGACATAAAGTTTAGGCTTATTATGTCGTGATTGGCACAGTCCCAACCTAACATGGGTCAAACACGTTTAATATTGGCCAAATAAGACCAATTAAAAAAAAATATTGTAAAAAAATATTACATATACATAATATTATATTATATGTAATATTATAATATATTATTTATAATAATTTATTATATTTATTTATAAAATAAATATTAATATAAAATATTTTAATATAATATTGTTTTATTTTAAATTAGAAAAAAAAGAAAAAGAAGAAGATCAGTGCAGAGTAGACCATTGGGAGGACACGGGTCTACTTTCAAGTGGCTGGTCTACATTATTTATTCCAATCAAAAAGTGGGGCCAAACATAGCATACATAAATTTTATGCAAAGAGGGAGAGCTCAGCATAAGAGCGAAAGACGAGGAGACATGTACGAAGAATTAAAACAGCGGGGAGAAAAGTTCGAGAGTTGCAAAAAGAACAGACTGAGACTGTATGAATTCAGAGCTAAGTCACCATTGTCTCACACCCGACGTTGCATATTGACAGGTATGAAGAGATGATGCACAACCGTCTGACGGATTTGGAAATGTGCTGCCTCTTTTCACCATCACTAAAGGGACAGACAGAACTTTGGTACAAAAATCTGGCCTCTAGGAGTAACAACTCTTTTAGTTAGTTGTGCCATGAGTTCACGAAGAAGTTTAGAGGAGCTTGCATACCTTTGTAGGATTTGATAAGCTTGAAATTGGTTAAGTAAAGCGGGAATGGGAGCTTGAAAAACTTCAGAAAGAGATATCATGCTAAAGTATTGGAGTTGGGCAATTACAATTTGTCGATCGCATTGAAAAGGTTGAGGAAAGGTATCAAGATGTGTGGTTTTGGTATGAATTACGCAAAAAACCTCATCACATATCAATAAGTGAAGATAGCGATCATCACCAAGGAGGAAGCCAAAGAGAAGAGGAGAGAAGAAGGAACGGAAAATGGCTGAGAACTGATAAGGCCAAGTAACAGTCCGATGAGGTTTGCGAATCGTCAACCTCCAAGGCTTTTTAATAACAGTCATCACTAATCAGGTGGAACTCGATTCAAGAGGCAACCATAACATTGGCAAGGAGAGCCACAAAGGCAAAATAATGACCCACCGAGAAGATCACAAGGTGAGAGGCGTGGGTTATTGAAAAGGATATTGCTTCAACCTCCAATTGAAAACCGAGAACGGACAGTGGCAAGAATAGTCGATCAATGGTAGTTCACCGTATTGAATACACCTCTAGATAGAATGTATGAAGATGTGAAGGATAGAAGTATTTTGGTGGCACCAAGGCCGATTAGGACTCTAATAGGGATGGGAGATAGAAGCAGATATTGTGCCTTCCATGAGATGCATGGGCACAGTATCAACGAATGCATAGAGTTGAGAGAACAGGTTGAAGTGCCTATGAAGAACAATTACCTGAAGAACTACCTATAGGGGTAAAGGGTAGACAAAATGAGGAAGGACCAAGTAGTTCGAGAAGACAACATACAATGATAATTGCAAGGGGGCCTACGTTGGTTGGAGATTCAAATTTGACCCGAAAGAACTACTCCCGCTAGTACTGGGACCAACCATAGGGAAAATTTCAATCTTCATTGTTTATGCAAATAAGAAACTAAAACGAAGTAGTTCCTTGATAATGTTCATGGAAGAGGACGCAAAGGGCGTCAACTATCCGCATGGCGATGCACTGGTTGTTACCATAAACATAGCAACGACCCCAATAAATCGAGTATATATTGATCTGGGGAGTTCGGTAGATATCCTGTTCAAAGATACATTTTAGGAGTTTGGGTTCTAGGAGTTGAAGTTGGAGAGGGTCCAAACCTCTCTGTACAGTTTCAGAGATGAGTGTGTAGTGTCATTGGGAAAGATTCAGCTCCTACTCACTATGGGGGATAAGCCATATACGAAGACAATGATGGTGCTTTTTGGTTGTCGACCATCCAATGCCATACAAAGTTCTGTTGAGAAGGCCTTTTATGCAGAACTCCAAGGTCGTGATGTCGATACAGTACTTGAAGTTTAAGTTCCCAACTTCTGATGGTGTGGGTACTGCATCGAGAAATCAGAGAGAAGCTAGGATTTGTTACTCGACCACAGCGATAAGAAATTTCTGCATCTCGACAGCAGACTTGGAAAGTCAACAGGAAGGAGCGGAGGATGTAAGAGCAGACTGACCAGCAAAACCAGTTGAGGAATTAAAATCGATGGTATTGAGAGAAGATGATCCCACCAAAGTTGTAAAGATTGGTTATAAGTTATGTAAGAACGACAAGGTGAAGTTGATGGTTTTCCTGAGAGAATACTCAGAATACTTAGATATTTTTATATGGCCTCGTACTTGTAATAGACCCGATGTTAGCCTCTCATCAGTTGGCTATAGATTATAAATTCAAGTAAGTGAAACAAAAGAGGAGAGTATATGAAGCAGTTTATACCAAGGTCGATAAGTTGCTAAAAATAGGTTTCATAAGGGAGGTCTATTACCCGCAATGAATATACAATGTGGTAATGGTAAAGAAATCAAATGAAATATGAAACATGTCTGTGGACTTCCCCTACCTGAATAAAGCGTGTCCTAAGTATAACTTTCCTCTACCACTAATTGATTAGCTTATGGATGTTATAGCAGGTCACGAGTTGC
The DNA here is from genome assembly GCA_035584115.1 of Cedrela odorata. NCBI lineage: Eukaryota > Viridiplantae > Streptophyta > Magnoliopsida > Sapindales > Meliaceae > Cedrela > Cedrela odorata. The sequence goes on along the minus strand of JAXCLQ010015677.1, from coordinate 33,041 downwards.
TATAGCAGCTTTATGGACGCATTCATTACCAACTGAGAATTGTATTGTTATAAGGATGCCTTTGAGCTGAAGAATACCGGCGCTACCTATCAAAAGTTAGTGAATAGGATATTCAAACCTTTGATTAACAAGACAATGGTGGTGTACATGGATGACATGATAACTAAGTCTGTGCACACCGAAAATCATGTAGAACACTTGAGGAGAACTTATTGAGGAAGCATCAGATGAAGCTAAATCCCGAAAAGTGTGCTTTTTAGTGTGAACTAGGACAATTTTTTAGGTTTCATGGTCAACAAGTGTGCTTTTTAGTGTGAACTAGGACAATTTTTTAGGTTTCATGGTCAACAAACATGGGATTGAGACAAAAAGACAAAAAAATAAAAGCCATTATGGTAATGAAACATTTAAGTACCTTAAAGAAGATGTAGAGGTTAATAAGGAATATTGCCACCTTGAGTCGCTTTATCTCCAAACCACTAACAGGCGCTTCAAATTTTTCCAAGTAATGAGAAAGGGAAAAAGACATGAAGTGGATTGAGAACTGCTAGAGATATTCAGGAATATAGAAGACATATCATGTCGAAAAACCATTACTAGTTTATATAGAACCTATCAAATTCGATATACTTTAAGTGTATTCAATTCCGATAATAATAAATTATTCAAATGCGTTAAGGCTTGAAAGAATTTTTTTTTTTAGTATGCATGTATAGTAAAGTCGGCACTTAGGTATAAAACCTCATAAATACATATATAGACCTAAGTACATGATTTTAATTTTCTTTTATGTTTAAGATAATTAGAAACAATGTAAGGGTTAGATTGAAAGGATTTTAAAGTACAAGGGGTTATTATTTGAATTTTTCATAAGTTAGGGAAAAAATATAAATTGTAAAAGATGTGGGGCCACACTTAAATATTTATGTTATGGTCCAAAGATCTTATTAAGTTGAACCTAAAATATTATTAAGTGGAGACCAAAATTTATAAAGTAGATATAAAAAACTCAATTTATGTAATTTGGCCCAAATTGTTAAATTAAAAGCCAAGCCCAATTTCTATATTTTAATCCCTATTTATTTTGATTATTCTATTTTTATCTAGCAAAATGTTGATTTAGACAAAAGGGAAACAAGGAGGAAACGTGGAGGTCTAACATTTGTTAGGCTTTAGTTATGAAAAATTCTAGAAAAGTCCATATTTTACTACATTTCCCTACATTTTTCTTTGAAGATAATGAAAGTGTAAAAGAAAGAAATTAAAAGACAAAGGAAAAAGGAGCAAAACGTGAGACCAAGGAGAAAGGGAAAACTTAGTGTGGAATTGTGGGAGGAAAAGTGAAATTGATCAAGCAAAGAGGAGAAGGCCAAATCAAGGGAAGAAGAAGAGTGGTGTGGCCGAATTTGGAGAAGAAGAAGGAAGGAAGGGAAAAGGGAAAGGAGGAGAGGAAGAGAAATTGGTTTTAGAGATTTACAAACTGAGCAATCGACGCCAATGCTTTGAAACGAACAACTTAGCACTTAACGGATGAGTAGATAAATATATTTTTCAAAGGTTTTAAAATATTAATTTATTTTTTGAAAATTATATACTTTAAAAAAATGATTTAAATGTTTAATTTTGTTCGAATTTATGAAATTTGGATACATTGTAAATGTGAAATCAATATGTTATGAGTAAGAATATATTTTATAATATGTTTTGATTATCTATGAAATATTCTGTGGATGGGTTGATATGTGATAAATTAAATTATTTTGTCATGTGATTTTTTATGATGAATGTTATATACTGATTTTATACTTGAGATTTTCAGTGCAAGTGCCCAATTTGGGTGCGTCTGTGCACAGATTACATATTATACCCTTACTCGAGTATGAGGTAAAGGAGATGTCACATATTCCGCCTTTACTCGAGGAAAGGGGTAAATAAGAGATTACATATTCTGCCTTTACCCGACGAAGGAGGTAAATGAGAGATTATATATTTCGCCTTTACCCAAGGAAGGGGGTAAATGAGAGGTTACTATTTCTGTTTTTATCGTTTATTAAGAGGCAAATGAGAGGTTACTATTTTTGCCTTTGTTGTCTAAGGTAAAAGAGAGGTTACAATTAGATGAGTCGATGTCTGGCATCGTATCTACTCATCCAGGCCAATACTAACGAGAGAGCTAATAAAATTATTTTATATACTGATACAAAAAACTCTTTAGTAGATATCGAGATGTTAGTTGGATATACACTAGAGAATGTCTTGAGGAATAGTTTTCTAGCAAGCTCAAATATTTTTATTTGAGCATCCACAGATAATGTTTATGAAATTAGTTTTAGCATGTTGTTATACCTGATGAAATGATTTTAAATTATAAAGAAATTTTGTATTTCTTGTGTTAAAGGGTTGGAACTCTTACTCGTATCTTATTTTATAATTTTTAGATTTATTACTATCTATCTATTCACTGAGTTGTACTCACTCTTTTATTTTCTTAAACATTATCAGATTAGACAGATTTTAAGGAGGTCGTGAGTCCACTCCTCATATTAAATTTGGCAAAATATAGTTATAGGAGACTAGTAGGTGCTTTATGTTTCCAATGTTATATACGTATATGAGGTTTAGTTGGGATCCATAAACTATATTTTGTAATTAATTTATGAATAACAAATGTATTATAGGTACAAATGTTGTGGATTTAATATATGATTATACATGTGTATGTATTTATGTAGACATTATATGCGAAATCTTAAATTTGGGATTTTAAATATTTGTATGGATTGAATATTAGAAGTCTTACACAATCGTGGGAGTATAGATAATATGTATATCTCACGGTTGTGTGGCAGTTGTTACATACCCATATAGATAGATTGGGGTGTGATAGCTTGACCACAAAAGGGGGATGTATTATTCCTTTGCCTAGCAGTGTCTGACCATGTGGTTAGTGAGGTGTTGATAAAGGAAGAGGATGAGAAGATATAAAGATCGATCCACTATGTCAGCAAGGCATTACTAGATGTAGAAATTATGTATAGTCCACTCGAAAAGCTAGCTCTGGCTTTAGTAGTAGAAACGAGGGAGTTAAAGCCATATTTCCAAGTTTATTCAATCATCGTACTCATAAACTAGACACGGAGACAAATCCTATATAGGTCTAATATCTCTGGTCGACTTGTTAAGTGGTCGGTAGAATTTAGTGAGTTTGAAATCTAATTTTAGGCAAAGAAAGCCATAAAGACTAAGACTTTGACAAACTTCATTGTAGAGAGATCGATATTTGAAGGTATGATGAATAAACCAATAATGATATTTGAAAACAGGAACAATGAGACTTTGGGATGGAAATTATATATCGACCGGACCTCCAATGCTTAAGAGTGGAGTTGGGATAGTGCTGATCAGCCTAACAAATGATGAAGTCGTTTATGCCCTGAAATTTGGATTTAAGTTGACTAATAATGAAGTAAAGTACAAGGCACTCCTAGTAGAGAATAATAGTCTCATAGGAGTTTAAAAAGCCTGTACAAAGAGCAATTCATAACTTGTATTGAATTAAGTGAATGGGCAGTTTCAGGCGTGAGAAGAGAATATGAAAATATATCTAGATAAAGTGAAGGAGATGGCTTAGGAATTTGAAGAAATAATAACATAACATATGCCAAGAACATCAAATGCTTGTTAAATTCTTTGGCAAAATTAGCATCAACCATAGAAGATAGAGTATCGAGGATTTTATTGAATAAATATATTGAGAAGCCAAGCATTGAACAAAAAGAAGGGTGCCAAAAAGTAAATATGGTTAGAGTGGACGAGTCATGGATGGATTTAAAAAGGGCATATATTGAGCATGGGTGCTTACCTAAGTCAAGGAACCGATTTGCCAAAAATATCTTAATAGATGGAGTACTCTATAGAAAGGGATACACAATATCATATATGAGGTGTTTGAATTCCAATGAGTCTAACTATGTCCTTAAAGAAGTCAATTTAGGAATTTGTGGCAACCATGCTAGAGCATAATCCTTGACCTACCTAATCTTTAGACAATGGTGTTATTGACCCACGATTTTTCATGATGTTGTAGAGTTAGTGAAATCTTGTGAACCTTGTCAGCTTTACGGGGATGTGCTATGGAATCCACCTGAGAAATTGACAAACATAGTTAGTCCATGACCTTTATGCACAGTAGGGGTTTGATCTACTAGGGCTTTTGCCAATAGGGCAAGAAGAGGCATAGTTTGCAATCATAACCACGAACTACTTCACAAAATAGGTGGAAGCAGAAGTTTTGGTGAAGATCGTAAAGAATAAGACTATGGACTTTGTTTGGAGGAGTGTGATAGTCGATAAGGAATTTTCGATGCTATAATTACTGACAATGACAAGCAATTCGACAATAGCAAGTTATGAGAACTCTATGATAACCTAAAAATTGACCTGAGGTTTGCATCATTAGCATATCTAAAAGAGAATAGACAAGTTGAAGTTGCAAATAAGGTGATAAAGAAAACTTTAAGCTAAAGTTGAGGGATAAAAATGAGAGCTTGGGTAGATTAGTTACCAGAAGTGCTATGGGGCTTACAGGATAACAACTCAAACAATTACTAAAGAGACTCCTTTTTCACTTGCATTTGGCTATGATGCAATCATATCCATTAAAATTAGAACATAAACCTACATAGTCTTAAAGTATACCAAGCAAGAAAGTCGAGAGGTAATGCTTGAGCATTTAAATTTACTTAAAGAGAAGAGGGAACTAGCAAAGATCTGAGTAACAGTCTACCAAAAAAGGTGGCTCAATATTACAACAAGAATGTGAGAGCTCGGTAATTCGCAGAAGGGGATTTAGTTATGAGAAGAGTTACATAAAACACCAAAAAGCTAGAGGACTGAGCATTTGCTCCCAACTAGGTGGGACCATACAAAATGCTAAGGATGGTCAGACTGAGACATATCAACTCACTTACGTAGATGACATAGTTGTCAGAAAAACATGGAATGCATATATGCTTAAAAAGTTTTACCAATATAATGCCATTTTGCATTTCCATGTATTCTCCAGCCATCCTTAATGAAAATTTCTTATTCTCAAGATTTTAGATGTCTTGTTTAATTTAAATTATTGCGATAATATATCAAAATTTGAGGTTGAATTAATGTCAATGGATAAAAGTCTCTATGAGTCCGAGAACCCATAGGCTCGCTAAATTGAATTAAAGTATGCCTATATGCTTGCCAAGTGAAATAGAAGTTTACGCGCGTTCGACAACCTATTGGTCGCCAAATCGAATTAAAGTTTGCCTACTGCTTGCAAAGTGATTAAAAAGCCTATACAGGTCTGAGAACAGTATTAAAGCTGCCTATAGGTTCGCCAACTGATTTATAAGTTTGTGTGCGACTAAGAGCCCAAAACTCGCCAAATGGAATTAAAGTCTGCCTACAAGCTCGCCAAATGGAATTAAAGCATGCCTACAGGCTTGCAAAACAGAATCAAAGCCTGCCTACAGGCTTGCTAAGATTAAAATGGTCCGAGGACTGCTTAAAGTTTTAAAATACGAGAACAAATACTTAGCAAATTCTTTGCCATTTGAATGTGCAATCTCAGGTTTAGTGAACACAACGGTAAAGAGTTATCTAAAGCCTTAAGGCATGGGGATGATTGTAAAACTTTTACTTCTTTACATCGTATACACCGAGATGAAATGCTATTTCTATAGTGTTCTCTGTCGAGGTTCATTTACTTAGTTAAATTAGTGAAAGTTGGCATTTGATTTATTGCTTCATACATACTACATAAAATGTTGAAGTGTAGAGAATGAATAGATAAATGAAATTTCATTAATAAGTACAAGTTTTTACAGATTAAAACAAAAGTTAATTATCATTTACATCATCAGCCTCATATTGAGTGCCCAGGTGTCGACTGCATTAGCTGGATCTTCAACTCCTAAGGCCTTATTCCCAACCTTGGCTGGTTCTATCCACAGCTTCTCCATCAGCCGCCTCAATGATGCCATCCTCACCCTATTCGTTTTCTCCATCCTCTTGTTAATCTTCATCCTTGCCTTCAATTGATTGTAGAAACTGGGAGAGAATCTTGTCCATCCACGCCAAGTCCGTCTCATGATATCGATGCTTGAAAAGGTTGACGGTTTCTTGGAAACTAGGGACTAAATTCTTCTCAGCAACTGTTTTTTCGAACTCTTTTGCACGGACAAGAATGATGTTCAGATTTCTAATCTTCTCGTCCAATCTATCTTTCTCTTCTCTCAGCTGATCAACCTGGCTCCTCAACTTGGCCAGCTCGAGAATAAAGGCGTCGACTCTCTTCACTGGAGTCGACCTTTTTATTTGCCTTCACGAGCTGACCTTTTAGATCATTGATCTCATCTTATGGAACTTGAGTTTTGAATCCTATGTTGACAACCAAAAGAGCCAACTCATGATGTTGAGAGAAGAGATGAAATCGCCAAAAATTCCAGTCAATTTAAGTAAATATATTATGAGCTCATTAAATGAGACCCCGAGGAAAGAAGATACCTTTGTCAAAAACTCCATGATAACATGATAAGACTACGAAGGGAAGACTTTATCCGACCACACCCTTAGAACGTACACTTCAATGGATCAGATTATAGAAAGCATATGCTCATATTGAGCTCTCTTCACTTCCCACGAAAGTAGTCGGAACCTTCCTTTTCTATCCCTTATGAGAGGTAACAACTTTTTCTTCAATAGTTTTTTTACCCTTATCCTTATCTGCAACAGACATTGGGGCTTTTTCCTTTTGTCTTTCGTTTTAGGAATGATAGTAGTGGTGTCCTTGCCAGTGTTTATCGGTATAGTGAGCTTTTTTTCTACTCCCATCTTAAACATATGCTCAACATCTGCTGCAAGGCCTCTATTCTTCTCATTATTTCCTTTCTTCTTCTTCCTCTCAATTACTCATTTTGGGGTCATTCTTTCAGCAAAGTAAAGAGTAAAGACTCCATATTGAGTATAGTAATATTCATCAAGGTTGAATACTTACTTTCTTTCCTTTATTAGGCCAGCGAAGAGATTGTTGCAATGAGGTTTGAACTTTGAAGACTCTGGGAGAGAACAACTTATGCTTAGAACACTTCACAGCCAATGTAGCCTATACCTTCTTTTCAAGTCTAGCAGAAAGTGTCTTTGCATGCCTCCAAAGATTTGTGGGACCAGTATCAATAACTTTAGGTTAGCAGAAATAATAAATGGATAATAGCAAGAATAAAGAAGAGAATTAAGTAAACCTGGTGCATCAAAGCTAGTAGAAACAGAAATGTTGAATGTCAAGTTTTCTGCTATAGGCTTTCTGTCCTTCTTATAAGCCACAAAATAGTACTAGCCTAGGTTATCCTTCGAGTTACCCCTCAGCTGGTATAAGTTCCTCAACTACTGCATAGTCGGCTCGTCTTTTATGCTTTCTTCCAAAACAAATAGATGTCGACAATAGTCTGCCATGTATTAAGGTTTAGTTGGCAGGGAGCTAGACGTAATTGGTTGAGGATTTGGTAAAGAAAGGCTGAAGGGAGAGTCTCAGCCGAAGGTCCAAGATGACTTCTAAGAAAGCGACTTCACCTTTTTTAGGCTTGCTCACCCATTCCTCCCTCTTTGCTAACCTAAGAGTCACACTTTCAGGGATAGAGAACTGATCTGTCATGCTTTTGAGGTCATCTTTGGAAACAAATGATCAGATCTAGTCGATTTTGTGAGAACTATCGATCATCACGTATACTAGTTTACAAAACAGAGAACTAGAACTTGCAGAGGGGTTGTTATTCATCCTATCCTCCCCAGCCTCCATTGTAACCTCATCAAGGATAAGCTCGTTGGCAACCTCCATAGGTCTAGATCGTGAACTTGGTTTTTGGAAAAATGTCACCTTGTAAGTCTTGAAAAGATTTAATTGGGTATCTAGGTCTAATTTATCACAAGTTTCTCAATCAGTGGAAGACTCGAGTGTTTTGGTCTTAAAAGATAGGTTGTCATCCAGTCCTTGTCCAAAATACTCCTTAGAAATATTATGAGAATCATAGTTCTTAGACTTAGTCATTTTCACTATGGTTACTAATGACTTAAGTGGATTAAAATTTAAGAAGCTAAGCCAAGGAAAAACTAATTCAGTCGAACTTTTCCCAACAAATACAACCATAAGTTAAAAAAAATACCAACACTTCCTTAAATCTAAACACATTCAAAAATACCCATTTCTATACCCATTCTTGTTCCATACAAATGTTGGAAATAACTTGAACGTATGATTCATACACTCATTCCGACCTACATCAAACAGTAATGAAACGCACAGAAAATTACCACAAGTGGATTAGAATACTAACCTTAAATGAGGAAGGATTGGAGAAGATGGTAAAAGTTCTTCTTTTCAAGTTGCTGGTTGCTTTAAGTTGCATGTTGGTTATTTGATGGGTGAAAGTTATGAGTATTCTTAATTTTCTTTATTGCGATAAGGTGAGAAAAGAGAAGAAATCATGGCTACAAGGGTTTATAAAACAAAAATTGTCAAAGTTCAGTGGGCGTGAATAGATGCACATGTCAAGATTATCTGTCCACTTCAAATATCGTAACGATGACAACAATCTTTTGCGAGGCATAGGAGACTAATGACAGTTACTTGCACAAAACAAAAGGAGGTAGACTCAAACACAATCGTAATCCTTGACAGTTTTAAATTCAAAATTTGAATTTCGAGTAAATGTGACATCAACAAAACTATTACCATTTCAAATGGACGTGACACAATAAGAGAATTCGAATTTCGAGTGACATGACATTTGAAAGGGAAATCCCTACGGCACCCCAAAAATTGAAGACTAGAGAACTATACTTACAGTTTCTAGTACCAAATTTTTCAACACTAGGAATTGGGGGACTCATATTACCCCCATGACTAGCCTACCCGAGAATTGAGCTCCTCGTAACAAACCTACTTGAGCATTCCTTACTTAAAAGATCCAAGTGCCAAATAAGAACTGAGATTATCATCCTCCTCCTCACTGAAAACTTGAAGACACGATGACGGTTACAGAATATAAAAAGAATCCAAGATCTCGAAGACATATGAGTAGTGTGGATGCTGTGCGGGAACTAACAACTACCAATAACTTAAGGGGAAATAGAAGCACAATTGCTTAACCATTCAATCGCTCAACCGGCCACCATTTGAAGTAATTTCTCACTGTTGGAAATAACTGCCCATTATTGGAAGTAACTATCTACGGCCAAAGGGTGGTTATTGAAGGAAATAAGCCGGAAAATCATACTCTATTTTACGTTCGCAGCGGAAGCGTGACACACGAGATAAATTTTCGAGCCCACGATTGTCGTTTGGGAGGCCATGCTCGTCACATGACATGCGGAAAGGCTTCCCTTTGGATCTAGACATGTACACATATTTGTTTTGGTATTTAAAACTTTTTCAAATATAAACATAAAATGCAAAGTCAAGAAGTCTTACTTATTTCTTTAGCAAACCGGAATGACAAATGAACTCCTTTGCTTGCCTCCTCAGGTCCACATACTTCAGTGTTAGTGACTATAGTTCTAGCTTCGTTATGGGATCGGTTTTAGCTACACTAAATCAAAACTGTAGCTTTCTCTCTCTAGCCTTTTTCTTATCTCTACTGGTTTTTAGTTTAAAACCAAGACCTCACCAAACCTTCTCCAAGGATTAGTACTCACTGGAATGCAGAGAGAATGGAGAAGAAGAAGCTTGAGTCTGTTTTTTATCGCTTGGATTATGGATTAGAGATAACTTAGCATCCTAATGCTTGTTATCTACATTCAATACTTGAATGTTTTCCTGCAAAACTGTCATAACCGACTTGCCTTCTCTCATTTCATTAAATGAACAAAAGCAATCTACTTACCCACTTACTCACTTGCAGTCTTACTTCTTATTTCAATAATTTAAACAAAAGCAATACAAGTGTCAAGCTCATTGATAGGCATGTGTGTGTGAGAGAGAAATTAAAAGTATAATATACATATATCTTTATATATATATACTTATACACTTACAAATATCTTATACACATGTATATATATATATAGTAATGATTGAATATATATATATTACTTTAATATATGTATATATATAATACAATATTATAATCATTACATATATATAAGATATTATTATTATATTATAATATAATATCTGTAAATCATATTTACAGAATCCCATAATTAATCGAAATATTTTTCACGTATACGAGTGCTAGCTCGTCCTTGCCGGAAAATATATTCTTTATAATAAAAAATCAAATTGCTACCCGATCAAAGTATCAGAACAACATTATTAACCAATTAATGATTATTGTATAAATGTAAATAACATCATCATCAAGTAACCGACTAATATGTGTTTGGGTTCATTGTGAACTGGATATAAGTGGATACGAATTCCTTCGTATCACTTTGGTACAACTCTTTGTAACAAAAGTTGTAATACTCGAGCTTTCTTTTATAGAACTCATAGCTATAATTGTAAATATACTTATTAACGTATTAAGTATTAGAATTTTGAAAAGTAATATAAAGTAAATCTATAAGAGTAGAATTAAAATTTTATTATTAGTAAGGTTATTTTTTGGATTTTAGCTTATGGATAAATATATACATATATAATTAAGTGGGCTAGTATTATATATACATAATTTGGGCTCGATTTAATTAAATTAAGCTCTAACCCAAGCTTATGTGTGTGTGTGTGTATATATATATATATACACTAAAATGGGCCAAAGCCCAAGCCCAAATATAAATATATATATATATATATAACAAAGTAAAATAAATAAATAAATAAAATATTAGGTTTTTGCTTAAATTCTCTACAAAATCCTAGCCATCTATTTCCTTTAATTCTAGCCATCCACTTATTACAATTCTTGGCATGTTTTGTAAAATAGATAAAGATGAACATAAAAGCTAAGTTAGTGAAATATGTGGTGGCTAAATGTGGTCCATTGGATTTAGTTAAAGCCATCTTAGCCATCTATATGTTTTATTGATTAAATTAATTAATATTTTGTGTTAGTGAAAAATGTGGTGGAGAAAGGATGGCCATTGGATTTGATTGAAGTAATCAAAGCCATCTGTGTGTTTTAAGAAAATTAGAATTAATTAATATTTAATAAAATTTGGGTGAAAAAATGAGAGCCATTAGATTTGATTGAAGTAATCCTATCTCTCCATATGTTAATGAGTTAAAAATGTTAGTTTTTAACATTTTATATTGGAAACGCAAAGGAGGTATACGTATAAGGCAAAATAGAAAAGGAAAAGAGAGTGAAAGAAAGAATAAGGAAAAGGGAAAAGAAAGAAAGAATTGGTAAGTTTCTTTTAATGATAATTGTGTTATTTTAGTAAAGCATGTACAATAAGCTTGTTTTAATTAGTATTATTATTTTAGTGTAGTAAGTTAGTGAATTGTTAATGTTAAAGTTGTACTAGAAAATTAGTATTTTTTTAGTATAACATGTTTAATGAATTGTTAAAGCTAGATTGTAGTAGAATTTGTATTATTTATGTTAAATTATGATTAGTAAATTTGAAATGAATATTGTTACAAGTTGGATATGATGTTAGATATTGGTGAAAATTAGAATATGTATATGTCATGAGATTGTAGTAGAAAATTAAAATTCTTTTAATTGTAGCATACTTAGTGAATTAAATTAATTGTAGTAGGAATTAAAGTTCTTTTAATTAGAATTGTAATAGAAAATTAATTATAATGTGCTTAGTGAATTAAATTAATTGTAGTAGAAAATTAATTGTAGCATGCTTAGTAAATTAAATTAATTGTAGTAGGAATTAAAGTTCTTTTAATTAGAATTGTAGTAAGAAATTAATTATAGCATGCTTAGGGAATTAATTAATTGTATTTTGAAAATTTGAAATGGATATTATGTTAAGATTATATAGTATGTTAAATAAGTAGAATTGGCGATGATTGTTGTAATGATTATTAACATATGTATATCATGTTTATAAAAATGGTGTAAGTTGGTGAGAATTTGAAATGGTGGATTGTGGAAATAGAATTGTGTTAATGTTATATAATGTTTTAAATTAGAAATTATTATTGCGGTAATTGATGGAAATTTAATGGAAATATAGTAACAAATATATATATATATATATATATATTGATATTAGTTGTGGATTTGGAATGGTGACTTGTTGAAGTGGAATTAAATCTCGACGATTTCGGTAGGTCGAGTTTGTTTGTAAAAATAATTGGGAGTGCTCGGAATTGATAATGTGGGTGTGTCGAAAAGTAAATAGGCGTAAAACAACAAAATTGACTAATTTCAAAAATTTTACACCGAATGTATTTTTTCAAAAAAATTGTTATAATATGCATATACATCATGTGTATGTATGTATAAGCATATGTGAAATGATGTTATGATGTAAATATGGCAATAAGTCTACTTCAGAAAATTTATAAAGTGTTAAAGTTTGGAAAGGTGAATGTCGTAGGAAGGTAGTGACGAGTATAAAACATGAAACTAAAATAGATTGTATTAATTTGTTTTAGGTACATAACATTAAGATACGAACATACTCGGGAAGAACGGAAACAAAAATAAGTAGATCATGCAAGCATTTTAATGTTTTTGAAATTGTGCGATACTCGATGTTGTGTGAAATGTATATATTAATGCTTCGGTATGCCAACATGAATTTTATGAAATGATTCTTGAAAAATTATGAACTTAAATGTTGTACGCCAATATTGCACATAGGAATTGATTATGAAATATTGTCGATGTGTGAAAATTTGAATAAGATACATTTTTATGGTTTAGTCGTTAGTTTTGTTATTTTGACCTAGCTGGATCTCATGTTAAAAGCGAGACTTGTAGGCTAGTAAGAATTATGTTTAGCGCGCCGTGCGCGCTTTTGTTATATGAAAATTTGAAAGACTGTTGTATGCAGAACACATGATCATGTTCTGAATCTTGGTCACCGTAGGTGCAGGTGACACTAACTCACTAAGCCGTTATGATAATGTTTATGTTATGAATAAAGTATATGTGATTGGAAAAGTTTGAAAATGCTTTGGTTATATACTGTCATATTGTGTTATTTATCGATTGTTTAAAACATTTACCTTCTGTACTGCATCGACATATAAAACTTGCATGATTTGCTTACTGAGATTATATCTCATCCTTTATTGAAAAATTTATTTTTTCAGATAATAGCATATAAGGATGACCAAGTATACAAGCGAGGGTATCAGGCGTATTTAAAGTTTTTAGATCTATGTGATTGTAGGTTAGCTAAGTAATATGTATAGACTTGTAGGCTAGTATGAATATTTTGGATATGTAATTAATAAGCTATTTGTATTATAAGGAGTTCTAATGTATGTATATTTGTATGTATATAAAAAAAATAATAAATTGTTAACTATAACTGTTTAAATTTTGTGTAATAAAAGAGTAATATTGTACATAGTATACGTGAGTATGTATTTGTAGTTAATATGAAATAGGTGTGACAAAAGTTCCCAATAATCATGACCAACTTTTAATAAGACGTCGTGACCCCTAGACACTAATGAATCTATATAGTTGTACGTACATGTAGTAAAGTCCCTTTACTATCGACTACTAATTGAGTGCGGGTCATGGTATCGTCAAATCTCTAACTCAATTATAGGATTGGAACCTCAATCATATACAGGATTCATATATGCATGAAACATCTTTTTGGATATACATGCTTTGGCCAAAGACTTTATTTCTGCGTATGACAGTTCCACCTAGAATTTTAAGCTCCAACATCTGAGCCAGTAGATTCCATCTTGGTTATCACCTATCCTCATACACCTAAACACATTGCCAGCAAGCTTCTTTCACCAAGCGTAGCTAGTCGGTGCGATATACTCAAGTGAACAATGTGCTTCAGTGCAGAGGGCAGCCGTCACATCTCAGTCAAATGACTAATGGTACACTAGTACGGCTGTGTGACATATCATTGACTGTGGATAATCACCCATGTGATTTGTCACGTTTGATCACGTTCAGTAACATGTTCTCCAATGCATTACCCATATTTATGTTCTTGTGACATGATACTCGTCACCCAACTATTAGCATCTAATACTAACCTTGGCAGCATCAAACATACCAATCATACAATGTCATAGTCTCATATGACATCATCTCAACTAGGAACTAATTCGGATGTATTCAAATCAAGACTTTGTACTTATATCTATAACTCTTTGTATATAGAGTCTTGACATCATAATATATCACAAGATTTCATTCTACATTTTATATATACAATATATATCAGCAACTATACATGCAAAATGATATAAAAGCCATTTCATTAATAGTAAATAAGTTTACAATTAATTACAGAATTATATATACATAAGGATGATATCTCTGAACCGTATGATACGATTGATTCTAAAGCATATCTCCAACAGTTATCTCCAGGTCAGCTCTTGTAACTGCTCTTTCATGCCTTATAAAATACATAATTTAGTTCATTAAAGAGGATAAGAGAATCTACCTAGTTGTTATGCTGTCAAAACATCTCCAGACACATTTCTCTAAACCCTTTCTATAATGTTTCTTATTTAAAAACTATTTTGACATTTTTGTGATCATTTAGAAGATAACAAACACTTGTTTACTTAAGCATCAAATGATTTTCACCAGTCACACACCGAATTCTTTTATAATGCTCTATTTGATATGAATTTGAGAATTTAAGAACTTGAGGAAGAAGATCTTGCTTGTTGACATTTAGTTTATTTTCATAAAATAAGATTTGTTAAGTGGTACCAAACAACCCCTTGGTTACTTAAGGGTTATAAGAGTACGATAAACTTGGTTTATTGATATTGAATTGGATATTCATCAAATAAATGAATTGTTTATAAATAAAATATGATGATTAACCAGCCAACAATTTATTTGTTACAAATAACATTTTGTTGTTGCATGGAAATATATAAATAATGTTGACTAATTTGATTACCATTAAATTTGGTAAATTGGAATAGTTGAATGAATACATATGAAGTGCTAAGATATGCATTGTATTTCTCTGTCTGAAAAATTATATATACATATATATATATATATATATATATCATATCGTATCATATCTTTCTATACTTTGTTATGTATGAAATTTATGGTTTCAATTAGCAAAAATTCAATCACCTCAATTGTTATATGTATTTACTAAATTATTGTTATTATTATTGTTGTTGTTGTTGTTGTTGTTATTTTTATTTATACTTAAAAAAAGGACATTGTTTAGCAATTTAAATTTCATAAATTAAAAAAAAAATAGACACAACTTAGTTTAAATAAAAATAAATTTTGCCTTATTGTGCTTCTAAGTATTAAGATTTTCATTGTGTTTTGTTTCACTAACTCAAATTATGTAGATTTTTTTTGGAATTAATTTCCCTCAAATGGAAAAGCCATGAATCTTTAAAGTAATCAAGTTTTATTTGAGTTCACTCTTCTCTTTTAAGTGTTACTTACATTTCAAAGCATATTGTAATAATTTGAGATTGATCCACTACCTTTAAAATACTTTTATCTTGTAATGTAGACCCATAATTCATACGTAGGGCATGTGATATGGCCCATTTTTATACAACAATACATGTTTAACTTAAATTTTAATAGATTGATTGTTATTACAAGATGAATAGTGTGCTCTTAATTAGTTACACCCTTGAGTATTTTGGACATATATATTGCACATATCCTATATGCAATTGCATAGCTAAACAAGGTTATACGTACACCAATCTTATTTTCAAACTATAAAAAATATTATAAATTCATAAATAAAAATGACCCTTAAACTAAAAAAAATAACAAACATATTTAAAATCTTATAAAATGTACACTCTAATCTAACTTATTATAAAAATATTCTCACAGACTCTATTCATTAATTTAATTTTTTAAATTTTAATAAAAATTAAAATAATTTTGTACATTTAATTTTGAAAATAATTATTGTTGGAGATACAGGCTGATGCATAGTTAAAGTTCAATAAGCTGTGGGCCCAAGCTAAAATCTTACAAAGGACGAAAGAAAAGTCTTAAGCCTAACCTGATTCTAGAGACACTGTTAAGGGGATAACAAGAACCCTAGGCATAGTAAGGGATGAGACCTCCCAAGGTCGGATGAAAGACCTCATATTTGAGTATTAATTTCGAGACTTCTCCTAATATTGAGGTCTCAACAACAGGTTGATAAAAGTCTCGGGTATGAACATAATTTGAGCTCATCTTAGGTGAATAGAGAAGTCTCAAACAATAATTTTCGAGATCTCTCGACAGTTATGTACTAAGAGAGGATTCATTTCTTTCTAGAATTCTCTCCAGATTATTTTATAATAAGGATTTTTAGCTTAATAGATGTATTCTGCAGTAATGCTTATTCAATAATAAGAATCCTTAGCTTGGTGGACATATTCTACAAGAAGGCTCAAAATTTCGTAAAATTCAAAAAGCTGATGTTTCTCAAATGGAATCTCCTGGATTATTGCACGACGGGATCCTTATTTTCAGATTTTATAGAATTCTACTAAATTTGAGAGACTTAAAACGACCTATAAAAAAAGGCCAAGGACAACTAGAAACGAGTAGTGAAAAATTCTAAGCTAGACTTGATAACCATATTTCAAGTTTAAAGTATTAGTCTTTGTCTTTGTATTTTCTCTCTCACTTTACAAAGCAAAACCCTAACTTAAACATTGAAGGGTTTTCATCTAATAACTGGCTTTTACCCCTAAAAGTTTTGTTGTGGTTGCAGGTTGAACAATCAGTTAAGCAAGGAGAAGAAGATCATTATTGGTTAAGTCCATCGAAAAATTTTTGCTACATTAACATCTAGCGTAATTTGTGGGAACCTGAATAAAAAGTCAGAAACAGCTATAACTAGAAGGAAAACCATGGCGATTACATGAACTTATGCAACTAAAAACTGAATAATGACAAGCGGTAATTTTCATAATAATCCCCTTGAGGAGATAGCATCAGTTAATCAGAACGATGATAGTTAACCGCCGCCCTTGGAAGGTGCTAATCACAGTTTAGAGGCATCATCTCTGCATCAAAATCTCTCCAACCTCGGGATGTTTAAGAGTAAAGTGGTTCATAGACAACAAAGTTCTTTAAATATTTTGGGTTAATATTTTCCAAGAACCCAAATATGAGTGAGATGGTTCCCAAATGTCTATTTTTCATACATCTCGGAGTAATATTACCTAAAAATCTAAATATGGGTGACATGGTTCCCAGATATTTATTTCTCATACATTTCAGAGTAATATTATCCAAGAACCCAAATATGGGTGACATGGTTCCCAAATGTGTATTTCTCATATATCTCGGAGTAATATTATTCAAGAACCCACATATGTGTGACATGGTTCCCAAATGTCTATTTCTTATACAAATCAGGGTAATATTGTAACACTCTATATCTGAAAATGTTATCAACAGGTGATAGATTCTACCATCATCCTAAGTCTCCCTCTCTATGTATGTATAAATACGTTTATTGTTTCTCAAATTATCAAACATCTTGCCTAAATCACATAAGGGCGATAAGCCCAATCATAAAATACATAAAACTCTCAATGTAATACAATATCTTAGATTGTAAAGTATATAATGAAATCTTCATATAACTCTAATACATACTATTGCCTGAATCATGCATGACTCTTTATGCACGACGAACCCATAGGCCCTAGTGACTATAGCATGTACTCCTTATCCTTTGTTTGCATCTCTGCTATACTGAAATCTTTTTCTTAATTTTTAATCTACCTGTAACTGCTACAAAACTAAAGGGTGAAGGGGTTCTAAGGACCCAGTGAGTAGATTGAAATAGAGTAATAAAACAATAAATACAGAGTAAGAGTATAAAATTTAACATATAGCATTTTACAATTATTTAAAAATCATTCACTGAAATCGATAGAGCATAATAAAACAATTCCATGCATAAAGTATATGGATGCTTAATTGAAAATCTTTAGGCTTGCTAAGAAACTATCTTCCGAGAGATCTCCGGATGATATCTCGAAATTCGCTAACAAGTTTTTCTGTATTAGTATATAAAATAAATTTATTAAGCTCTCTTGTTAACATTTGCCTGGGTAAGAGGTTGGGTGTAAGACACTTACTTATCCAGTTATCTTGTAATGGCCCTATCTACCACACTGTGATGATATTGTATTAATGTTTTAAATATATTTATTTGTTTTCGATGATTACTAAGTATTATTGTAAATGTTAAGCTAACACATGATAATAAAATAATCTAAAACTTGTTGTAGAATCAAGGAACTAATGTACAAATATGCTTATAAATAACCTTTAACAAACTTGTATGAAAGAGTCTTGAAAGCTCAACATGATCGATATGCAAAAGCAAAGAGATCGATAAATTAAGATAAATGATCAATACCTTTGAAGAACAAGGTAGACCAGAATGATACCTAAATTCAAAGAGATCGATACATGCCTTATCTAGAGAGTTACAAAATATTTACAAGGTAGACCAGATCGATACTTAAGTTTAAAGAGATCGATACATATCTTGTCCAGAGAGTTGCAAAATATTTACTGAGCAAACCAGATTGATACCTGAGTTCAAAAAGATCGATACATATCTTGTCTAGAAATTTTAAAATATTTACGAAGTAAACCAGATTGATACCTTAAATTAGGAGAATGATATGTTGCAATTCCAGAGAGTTGAAAATTATTTACGAAGTGAACCAGATGGATATGTAAAGACAAACGGATCGATACTCAAAACTTAGGTTATACATAGCAAAAAGGGATCGATACTTCTTTCAAAATTTAGGCTTAACGGTAACTTTTGCAGCATTTATGGCAGACATTAAATACGCAGAATCAAGCTGTTAGACATAAGGGTCTTCATAAAAAGAATGAATATAAATAGAAGAAGAATAATGAAGGACAACATAGAGCTATTATTGTGATCAAATAAAAAATATTCAAAAAGAACATTCTCTATGAAAATAGTGACTTTCTCTCTCAATTATAAAATTTTCAATTCTTATTGTGATAGAACTTTTCCTTCTGATAGCATATTGGTATATCTACTCTAGTGTGAGAGCTAAAAATCTAAATACATTTCTGATATTGTATTGGGCACATCTTCACTCAAAATAAAGAAGATTGTTGTGGATTACTCTTTACCCGTAAGAAAGTAAGTGTACAATTGCCCTTCATCTCAGAAAGAGTTGTATTGCGTTTCACTTGACCCGTCTAAAATAAGAAGATAGTAGAACCTCGGTGGTGGTGATTCTTATCCGAGAGAGTGGACAAAGGCTAAATTTTGTCGAACCACTATAAATTGTGTTTGTCTTTCTCTTTCTACTACTGTTTTATTTGTTGCACTGCATTACATCAATTTTAAAATTCTAAAGTTTTAAAAACCCAATTCGCTCCTTTCTTGGGTGTTGCTAGCTGGGCCAACACACTGGCCCGATTGTTACTGCCTAGTAGACTTTTAGCCCACAGAAATCGAACCTCTTAAAAATTTTAGCCATGTTCGGAAGACTGTATCATCTCCCTAGTAATAACGGAACATCTATACAGATGGAATGCACTACAACTGAGCACTATACACCAAGATTTAAATCATGAAAATTTATATAACATTTTCAGTAAGTTTATCTATTTTCAACATAAGAATCAATTTATCACAAATTATCCATCTACAGAAACAATTCATGAATATTCAACACATTTTTTAAATATTACTCTTACTCCAAATTATATTGATTTTCATTTCAATATAATATAGTTATAAACACTAGATTTATATAAACAGCTTAACAATTCAATTAAATTTCAATACATGTATAACTTAAATATTTCTTCCAAACCATATTTTTCAAATATACGATAAAATATTCATTTCAATAGATTTTTCTAAATAAAATATCCATTCACCAATTGTGATTTAATCTACCCTGTTTAAGTCGTTGATGTTGGATGTGAACGGAACATTGAGCTCATCATGCTCTGTTTTCGTGAGCAGTGGAAGCGCGATGCACGAAATCAATTTCTGGGCACGCAACCGCCTCAGGGGAGCCATGGCCATCTTCATGAACCTGCGGAATAGGCTTCTAACTGATCTGGACATGCACACATGCATGTTTCGGCTTTCAAAATCATTCTCTGTTCAAAATTTAAAAACAAAGATGAGATGTCTCACCTTTGGCTTTGCAATTCGGGACAGCAACAAGCTTGCTTCCTCAAGTGATCCACAAGTCGGAGTGATGAAGTCGTTTTGGCTTGTTTAAAATTTTCAAGCTTTGGTTTGAGCTTCAACAAGCTCACCAAGCTTTCTTTCTCTACGGTTTCCTCTTCTCTCTCTTCTATTCTTGCTCCGGTTCACAACCCAAGCTTGCTTCTCTTTTCTGTCTTTGCTTTAGTTCACAACTAAGCAACCTAAGCTTGCTTCTCTAAGCAATCTCACGGTTGAAGAAAAAGAAGCTTTTTGGTTTTTACAAAACAGAGAAGAAGAAAGACTAACTTTTTTAAAACAGAGAAGTGTATATATAATAGCATTACGTATTTTGTATATATAAGCTTAACACTTAAGCTTTGTTTCATTTTTCCATCGACGCCTCTTATGCCAATTAACCGACTTACATCTCCAAAATATCAAAAATAAATTTAATGCAAGAACATGAGTCATAGTTAACGTCGGCTCTGTGCATTAATTATTCTTAATCAAATGCATGCATTACAATAATACATATATACATTACTACATTACTACATTAATACATTATTCATATAATATATATACATTAATCAAATTAACATATATATACTTGTATTAAAATGAGAGAGAGAGACAATTATATATATATATACACGTATATTAATAAATATCTTACATATATACATATTTATATTATTACTTTAACAATATATATATATATATCAATAATACATTTTAGATATTTATTATTATATTAATATAATTAATATTTATATTTTATGATTACTTTAATCATATTAAAATATAATACTAATATATTAATATTATTGCATCAACAAATTATATTTAACGTATCCCAAAATTAAACTAAAATATTTTTCACGTTTACGTGTGCTAACGTATCAAAGCTGAAAAATATATTCTTTACAATAAAGAATCAAATTGCTACCTGATGAATATATGTACAATATCAATAATCAATTAACGATTATTGTATAGTAGCAATAGCTATCATCATCAAGTAACTGACTATGTGTGTGACCCCTTGTGTTCAATGTGAGCTGGACATGAGTGGACACGAACTCCTTCGTATCTCTTCATTATAACTCTTTGTAACCAAAGTTTCCAATAATTATGTGCAAACTCTAGCAAGATGCCATAATCCCTAGACACTAATGAATCCATATAGTCATACGTTCATGTAGTAAAGTCTCTCTACTGTTGACTCCTAATCGAGTGCGGGTCATGGAATCGTCAAACCCATAACTTAATTATAGGAATAGGGTCACAAATCATATACAAAAATCATGTATCCGAAAAACATCTTTCCGGAAACACGTACTCTGGCAGAGATTTCATTTCCTATGTATGACATCTCTATTTAGGATCTCAAGCTTTAATATTTGAGCCAGCAGATTATGTCTTGGTCATTACTTGTCCTCTTACACCTAAACACATTGCCAGTAAACTTCTTTCACTAGGCGTGGCTAGCTTGATGTGATATACACAAGTGAACGATGTGTCTCAATGCGAAGGGCAGCCATGACACCTCAGGTTAAAGGATTAGTGGTACCCTAGTATGGCTGTGTGACGTATCATTGACTGTGGATAATCACACATGTGATTCGTCACATTTGGTCACATTCAGTAACATGTACTCTAACGTATTACTCATGTTTATGCTCTTGTGATATGAGACTCGTCACCCAACTATTAGCATCAAATACTAATCTTTGGCAATATCAAACATGTCAGTCATGCAATGTCATACTCCTATATGACAATACCTCAACCGGAAATTGATTATGATGTATTTAAATCAAATTCTATAATCATATCTACAACTCCTTGCAGATAAAGTCCTAAAGTCATAATATATCATGAGATTTTATTCTGCATTTTATATATAATATATATATATATATATATACGCAACTGTATGTGCAAATGATATAAATGCCATTTTATTAACCATAAACTAATTTACAATTAATTACAAAGTTATATATACATAATGATGATATCCCTGAACTGTATGACACGATTAGTTCTAAGGCATATCTCTAACAGGATGCTTGGATTATCGATCTACAATAAGTTATTCCTTGTTAGGATTTAATACAATATATTGATGCAGTGAAAATCTCTTTTGCGAATCTCGTGCACTAGCAATGATCTTTTTTTTCCTTAAAAGTTTCTCCAACCTACAATCACAATGTAACTCTTGGGGTTAAAGCTAATTAACTAGCGAAAATCCTCTGATACTTAAGTTAGGGTTTTTCTTTTTGAGAGAAGACTTGGGAGAGAGTTGTAGCTCTTTAGTCCAAAATTTTAGTTGTCATACTTGGTTGTAGTTAGTCTCTTCTTATAGATGTTGACATCTCCCAATTATGGTAGAATTCATACGAAATCTGAAAAAAAAAATATCTCGTCGCAAGAGGATTATTGAGATTTCGAGGTTAAAAATTGGTTTCCAATTTTATGGGATCATATGCTTTTTACATGAATCTTACCCTTAGGATTCTTTTTATATAAGAAGTCTTAATAGACAAGAATCCTTATTGGAGAATAATTCGGGAAAGATATGAGAAGGAAGTAAATCCTTCATAAATTCGTAAGTGTTGAGAGGTCTCAGTGATCTTTGTCTGAAACTTTTCTATTCATCCAAGATGAGCTCAGGCTTTGTCCAAAACCCTTGTAAGCTATTGCCAAGACCCTTGTAAGCTGTAACCAAAATGCTTGTATGATTATGAGATGCCGACTTGAGACCTCTTTTATTCCCTTAGGTCTTGGCTTCTGAAAAATCCTTGTGCCTTTTATTATTAGGAAAGCTCTTCTCTGGTGATAGTTGATCTTGGAATGCTGTTAGTTTCTGTGTACAGGGCTGTTCGGGGCTTATTATTCATATGGGCCTTAGATATATTGGACTATATACCCAACATCAAGCCCCCTAGTTTTTGTCAAAAATAAATTTTTTTTTGCAAAAACTAAAGTACTCATTCGAGAAAACATGTCTGTTCGCTGCCCTTAAATGCTCAGCTTGAAACTTACTCACTTTCAATACGTGGCAGAAGATAACTAGTTCCTGTAGTTGTGGTTCCATTCACCACAAAAAAAGAACCACTTATTTTTTTAGTCTTTATTGCATAACGAGTCGCTGGTTATGGGGCTTTGTTGTTTGGGTCAAGTCTGAAAGTAATACCATTTTGGGTTTTTTACTAGGTTTTTCTTTAAGGTACATGTATTCAATTTCTTTAATTAGGGGGACAAAATTGGAGGTTAGACTCCACAAAACAAATAGACCCGACATGGTCCTCCAACTGTTCAGATTTAGTTGGTAAAGAGAAATTGTAAAAAACTCGAAAACTCTGGTAAAGTAACCTTGAAGGGAAAGCCTGACCCTGAGATGGAATAACTCTTCATTAAAAAAAATTTCTCCCTCAAGAGGACAGTTAGGAAGCTCACCCTTCTCAGGGACCTTAAGATATATCTCTTCAAGGATATTGTAACATCGGGTGTAGACTTCTAATTCTGACTCGGTAGTAGTGGAAGAGAACTAATCTACCTTGCATGGTGTTAGGTTCCTTCTTTCTAGGATATGAGGAGAAGCAGGGATGACCACTAACTCCTTTTCAGAGTTGTTTTCCTTAGAGGTTGCCTTATTATCACTTGGAACATAACTTATCTATGTTCACAAGGAAGAAAAACAAACAAGAAATCAAGAGCTACTCTGGGTCATCAATAACTAACGAAACATTCACCTAAGGTCTCTAACTCTAGAAACCTATCTAGGGTTTGCCTCAATCAACTAAAAATACCAAAAATCCAGTAAAAATAAAGAGTTGCAAAGTATAATGGAAACTTATTAGTTTTTTTTATTAATGATGACGAGAAGCTTGGAATCTTTGCTTGAAAGTTAAAGTTTTGTTGTTGAAATTGTTTGAAATACAAAGGAAATGATAGTGTGAAATGAAGACAAAGGGAATGAAAGAATGAAAGAAGAGGAATTTAAGGGAGCAAAGGAACCCCAACCGTTGATACAATGAATAGATCAAGGGACGAGATGAGGCAAAGTTGGATGAGAAGTTAAGAGGATGTTCCTCATAAATGTGAAGGGAGACGATTATCATGAGGGCTAGCAAGATCTCTCAAGGTCTGAAACGTCGTGATCCTAAGAGTCAACTATAAGCTACCACGCAGATTAAAATTAGCAGATTTCAAGTTGAGAATTTAAGTTTAGTGGACATACGCGTCTTTTAGAGTCAAAACTTTTAGTTTTTTTTTTTTTGTCAAAAACAGTTATTTTTTACTAACACTAGAGGGTTTAATGTTGGGGATACAGCATGAGGCATGGTTAAAGCTCAATAAGCTGTGGGTTGTAATGACCTGAAAATTTTCCATAATAAGTACGATAGGATATCAGTGCCTAGAATTAAAAAACTTTTAAAACTTAAGAGGGCAATATGTTAATTTATGACAAGTAAGGGAAAAGATGTAAATTACTATCAATGTGGGGCAATGAAACAAAAATCAAACTAATTGGCCCAAAACCAATATCAAGCCCAAATTCAAACCCAAAACTTGGTAAAAATGAAGGCTCAAATCTAAGCCCAATATTGATGAAAATGGGGGCTCAAATCCAAGCCCAAATATTGTTAAAATAGGGGCCCAAACTCTAGAAATTTCTACTTTCGTCTAGAGAAATAAAGAAATAAAAAAAGAAATAAAAGAAAAGGGAGGAAAAGAAAATGTAAAGAGGAGAGAAAGAAAGAAGAGAAAGGAAAAGAGGAGAAAAAAAGGAGGGAAAGAAGAGAGACCAAGAGGTGAAGAAGAGAGAAAGAAAGAAAAGAAGAAGAGAAGAGAAGAGAGGATGACGGAGAAGAAATTGAGAGGGAAGAGAGAAGAGAGGTAAAGAAAAAGGAAAAGGAAAAAGAGAAAAGACGAAAAGAGAAAGAAGGGGAAGCCGGGAGGGAGAAAATAAGAAAGAAAGAAGAACAAAGGGAAGAAGAATAAAAAAAAAGGTAGAAAACATAATTTACTCTCTCTGATTTCGCAAATCCTTTCAATTTGAAATTTGATCTCTATTTGTGTTGGAGATAAGAATCTTTTGAGTTTCTTTGCTGTAATTGTGTTATTGAATAATGAATTGGGCGAAATTTTACTTGAAAGAAAAAAAAGCCAATTGTCAAAACAGCTTTGCTCAACTCAACTGAGTTTAAGTTCTATTTTGCTTTGGTTTGTATTTAGCTTGTGTGTTGTACACTTTGAATTTTTGTGGGTTGATTGGATTTATTGTTGAATGTATAAAAAAATAGAGAATCAGTGATTGAATAAATGATTGTATTTAGTAGAATTAATACCATTTTCATTGGAATTTAGGATTTTATACTGGGTTAGTTGTGCGATAAGGGTTTTATCGGTTTGGACTCGTTGTTTGTAGTGTAATACTTTTTTTAGTTTAGTTGTAACTGTGCCAAATTATGTGTTTTGCTAGTAAAGAAAGTGAAGGAAATGCAATGAATTTATCTTTACATGAATATGTGATACATATGGGTGGCAGTGATTATTGTTACTGTATGGTAGTGTTTTGATGTATAAAAATTGTAAAATTATGATGTGATAATGTATGGTTATAGTGGTTGAATTGTGTTGAAGTATAGGGCAGTAAATTTGCATGTAAAAAGTATGTATTTCAATTGTCAAAAATTCTGGACAGGGTTTAGTAATTTGAAAACAGAAAAGTTCTTGACCTCCGATGATTGAACAGTAAAATTCTATGAAAATTAGATATAATAAGAAATAATATAGTAAAAAATTAGATCATTTTATCAAGAGGCGAGTTCCCAAAAAATTTCAAAAATTGCCTACCCCGTTTGACATTGGAAATTGTCTCATTTCTGCGTAGGATGTAATGATTTATTATAACTCGAGTGTTAGAATTCGAAGTCAAGATTCGTAAAAAGCCACAGAAACTAGACTTATAAGAGAAAATCCTATCAAATTTCAACCTAAGATTTGTTCCCAATTGATTATAGTAGAATTTCAAAGTTACCCCATGTTCAGTAAGTTATTACTTAGACTAATTGGAATGGAAATTATAATTTTTCGATTGAAGCAACTTCAATTCGAGTTCTGTAAAATCCGTAGGAATCCTAAACATTCTAATCTTTTATTGAAATTCATTGTTTATGCATAATATACCTGTTCGTTCATAAGATATGTATATAGTATTACGAGTTTTTAAAGAATGATATTTATTTGTATATTGTCGACCAGATCAATTGCCAACGACACCATGACTCGGATCAGTCGAGCATTAATCTATGAGTGGATGTTTATTTTTCAGAAAATCATTTGAGCTTAATGTTATGTTGGAAATTAAATTAAATTCTTTAGATTTGTTTTGATTATTTGTTTATGAAATTATGATTATTATGGATATTGTAAATGTTTTTCGAGCTTGTTGATGATATATTGAGTTATTGTGAATTTACAAATTTGTGATTTGGGTTATGTTATTTGAGAAAGGATATTAAAATTATTTATTGATTTTATAGAAATGATTTATTTCATGAAGTTAAAACGTGATTATGAAATTATTTTATGATATGATTTTGAGGATTCATGGATTACTTTTCATTACTGAAGACCATGTGCAAACGTGTAACTACAAAGTCAAGACTAGGAGGACGGTGATACGTAACGCTCTAGGATCCCATTGCCTTAAATGTCATATTCCTGAGAGCAACGATAGTGAATTAGAAGATAACGATATGTAATGCCCCCAAAATACCAGATATTTACAAAAATGTATCTAGGAGGATGATGATACGTAACACCTCTAGATACCAGAGTTTTACAGAGAGGAATTTAAGAGGATGACGAAACGTAACGCCCCTAAATACCAAAGTTTTTAGAAATTATTGTTTCATGACAATACAATTCTCAAAGTGATTTTATTATAGCAAGTTTTGAGCATGATTTTGATTTTAATTTTGAGTTGAATTTAATTACAAAAGATTTAATTTTCTAATACTTATGTTATCTTGTTTATGATATTCACTCACTGGGTTTTCTAAGACTCACTCTCCTCACTTTCCAATTTTGCAAATTTAATATCTAGTGAGTTGATTCAATACAACAGAGATATGAGTAGAGGAGAGGATACACACTACAATCACTAGGGCATTTAGGTCCATTATGCACAGAGGGTTATGTAGGTTACGAACATAAACATATTTTGGAGTCATGCATAGATTTCAGTTTGTATTATATTATAATGAATGTTAAAGATTGTTTATGGATTATATAGATTTCATGATCAGGCATTTTGCCTTTTTGCATTCTATATAGGAGATTGATGTTGTTATTATGTATATTTAAGATTGATGTAAGTTTAGATAGACGAATAAAGGCTTAAGATGACGGTAGATTTCTGTTACCTACCAGTAATATCTCCGAATTTAGGATGTTACATAGGCCCAAGCTAAAGTCTTATAAAGAACGAAAAATAGACTTAAGCCCAACTTGATTCTAGAGAGACTACTTAGAGAATAACAAGGATCCTAGGCATAGTGAGGAGCGAGACCTCCCAAAGTCAGATGAAAGGCCTCGAGTTTGAGTATTAATTTCAAGACCTTTTCTAATATGAAGGTCTCAACAATAGGTTGATAAAGGTCTCCGATATGCACACAATTTGAGCTCATTTCAGGTGAATAAAGAAGTTTCAAACAAGAAATTGCGAGACCTCTCAATAGTTACATATCAAAAGATAATTCATTACTTTATCAAATTCTCTCAAGATTATTCTATAATAAGGATTCTTACCCTAATAGATGTAATCTACAAGTATGGCTCATTCAATAATAAGAATATTTAGCTTGGTGAACATATTTTGCAAGAAGGACTCAAAATATGGAAAATCGATGCTTATCAAATGAAATTTTCTTGATTCTCACACGATGGGATCTTTTTTTCTAGATTTTATAAAATTTTACTAAATTTGAGAGACTTAAAACAACCTATAAAAGGAGGCCAAGAACAATAAGGTATGAGTCATAAAAAATTATGGGCTAAACTTAATAACTAAATTTCAAATTTAGAGTATTAATTTTTGTCTTTCTTTTTTATTTTTCACTTTACAAAGCAAATCTCTAACTTAATTATTGAGTGATTTTTATCGGACAATCGGCTTTCACCCCTAAAAGTTTGATTGTGGTTGCAAGTTGAACAATGAATCAAGGAAGAACGAAAAGATCGTTACTGGTATACTAAGTTTACCAAAGAATTTTTGTTATATCAACAATTATAATTAAAAAATATTTTATAATTCAACTCACGAATTTTTTAACCAAAAAGTTTAAGCAAATATTTTTAAAATTAATAGAATTAGAGTAATGTTTGAGCACCTCGTAGGTGTGTGTGCTGTTTTTCTAAATTATTATTACATTTCCAATTTACTTATAAGAGAGCAAGAGGTTGGGTTTGGTACGAGTAATTTAGGTAGGTTTATTTGCAAGAGTTAGTGGGATGGGCCCATCCCGATTAGGCCTAGCTTAGCTATTCGCAGTGTCTCTGTTCCCGACGTTGCTTAAGCACTGCACCTACACCAATCCATCACGACGAACTTAATTTGATGAAATTCAAAGTTTTCCGACTTATTAACAAATCATAACAAGAACCATAACCTAATTAACTAATTAATTAGTTGATGGAAAAAGGAGATAAATACTCATAAAATTTTGTAAAAGAAAAAAAATAATACTTTAATTTTATTAATTTTAAAAATACTTAAAATTTTTTTTGTTAATTTGAATGATTTATTTATTTTTCAATTACAATTACATTATAATACCTTTTAAATCATAATATTTTAAGAGTTAAAATGTAAATTAAAATGACAAACTAAACTAGCCAATGAAATTTGTGCTGAATATTTTTAAAATTAATAGGAATAATGTTTTACATTAATTAAACTTGAAGGATGTATAGTATATTATATTTTTCTTCCTTATTTAAACGTTGTGCTATGAGCTTTGCTTTGCAGCAAGCAACAAGTCCAAAAAAAACACCCTCTTTTTCACTCAATATTTGTTTTCTTTGACTTTGTTAAAAATTATATTAATGGTGAAATTAATGATGCTTGAAAATATTGCCATTGTTCACATCTCGATTGACTACCTACTTCTATTTTAATAATTGATACTTTTAGGCTTGTTCAACTAGGAGTTTCTCTTACCCACATTCATTCGAATTTGCGAACTTCAAAATAAACTCTACTTATACAAATTAAATATAATTATATTGTTGTAATATATTTTATATAATTTTTTTTATTCTTACAAAAATCTAAAATAATAATAATAATAATAATTATTATTATTTAAATAATTTCTTATAAGAATTTATATATATAATAATAATAATAATAGGTATAATTTTGTTATAACATGGAAAAACAAATTTTTATGATCGAATATTATAATTATAATATAATAATCCTGCTTTTATATATATATATATATATAATTATAATGACTTTAATCCTCCGCTCCACCAACCCACTCTTAATTATTTACGATAAATTTATAAGCATTACGTTTTATTTATTTATTTTGACCAACAACTTGTTAAGAGTAACTTGCACTGGATGCTTTTTCTATGGAACCAAAAATGGTTACCCGACCACCAACTCCATTCCATTCTGTGAATAAAAATATATTTGAGCACCAACTTATAAACAATTAATAACTTATAAAGGAAGATTACTTGATTTTTGTGTGGTGTGGTATGGTGTGGTGTGATGTTTATTTATTTATATATGGGTAGAGTTAATCGTGCATAAAATTGTACAGTATTTTTTGTTATAATTTTTAATTTCTGGATTATATATCTTAAAAAAAATACAATGAAAAGTTGTGAATTATAAAAATAAAAAAAAAAATCGAAGATTTTACCTAAAAAATTAGAAGAAAAAAAAAAAAGTTAAGAAATGTATGGTGCATGCGTATGCATCATAACACGACCCATACACACACAAGTATATTTTAAAAAATAAAATTCCAAAACAGCTTCCTTCTCCCTCTATATATAATAAATAAGTGAAATCTAGAAGTTTGACAAACCAAAGGGGAGAGAGAGATTTACGAAATATGGCAGATAAGAGCAGAGTTTTGGTTGTGGGAGGAACGGGATATATGGGTAAGAGAATTGTGAAAGCAAGTTTAGCACAAGGGCATAAAACTTATGTTCTTCAAAGACCAGAAATTGGTCTTGATATCGACAAATTACAGATGCTATTATCATTTAAGAAGCAAGGGGCTGTTTTAATTGAGGCTTCATTTTCTGATCATCGCAGCCTTGTTGAAGCTGTTAAACAAGTCGACGTTGTGATTTGCACAATGTCTGGTGTTCATTTTAGAAGTCACAACATTTTGTTGCAGCTCAAACTTGTTGATGCTATCAAAGAAGCAGGAAACATTAAGGTAATTTTATATATTCCTTTCTAAATTAGGATGAAGGGTTGTTCGAAATTTTAAAAAATTTTTTTTTTTTTTTAAAAAAAAAGATAGAGAGAAATAATATAACTGAATTTTTAAAATTTATGTTAGATACTTCAAATTTTAATATTTTTAGTAAAATGTTGTTAAATTTGGTGTTAAAAGTAGTAATTAATGAAATAAGATTATTATAGAAAACAATCATATAACCAAACTTCGAAGTAATGTCACTGCTGATAAGAGATGAGATCATTAACTAACTCGAAGATTTTTATGTAGGAATGATAGAACAAATATGGTTGAAAAAAATTATATAAATAAATAAAAAAGTAAAGAAGGAAGATATTGGAAATATAAGAAATAATCAGGTAGGTTTGTATTTGTGGGGTAATTTGCCTCATCAACTGCCATTCATACATAAAAATTATATATAAAGCTTTGTTTGATAGGTAAGGCGGGCAGTTGAATATAAATCGCCCGTCCAAGTTGTGCGTTGGTAGATCCCTCGCTATCTAATCTAAACATAAAATTTTTAAATTGTCTATATAATCTCTCTTCCAATTAATATATATTTAAATAATATTTTTTAAAAAAAAAATAGTAAAAATCGTCCAATCTATACAGTACATATACATAAATAATGAATATAATATTTTTTTCTTAAAAAAAATACACAATTTGATTATTTTTAAAAATTTTAAATTAAAATTATTATTATTATTATTGTTATTGTTGTTAAGAAGTTCCATTCTTAATTTCTTGAAGAATAAGATAGTCAAGCGCAGGAAGAGGAGCCAAGAAATGTCAAATAGGTAAGTAGAAAGAAAAAGAAATGCCACCCTTTTCTAGTTTCAAGATCAAAGAAAATTCAGAATTCAGAAAAAAAAAAAAAAAAAAAAAAAAAATTATCCCCGAGTATGAGGTTGAGGATAATTAATTAGGTCCAATATTTCAATTAAGGACGGAGGTAGAAATTAGTCAAAGAAAAGCTCGATCGAAATCAAACCTACCATAATTAAGACAATAGACATTTTGTAATATCAAAGAAAATACAATTATCATTATCAATATAAGTAGGTAAAACATCCCATTCTAATTAGAATCCTACTAGAATACAATCTCCACAATATAAAGGCCCAATAAATGATAATCAACTAGGGATAAATGACAGCAAGTAGAGAAATTCCTACTTTTACAGTCTAAGTGTACTGTTTTTATAATATAGACATTGTACTGTAATTCTATCTTATATTTACCGTTTTAAGGCTATTTTCAGTTAAATTATTTTGGAGTCGAAGGTATGTTTTTATAGAGAAATTAATAATGTCTTCTATTTACAAGAATTAAACTATATATTTCTTATCAAACTCTTTTAATTATCAATTTACATATATACGTAGAATGTATGTAAACTATTTGAATAATAATTAAGGTTTGTTTGGGGCATTTTTTCTTTTAACGCATTCTAAAAAAAATTTAAAAAATTTAATATTAATCGTAAATTATTTTAATTAGTACATAATTTTATATTAATTTAAAAATTACCTTTGGTGCTAATTAAACTTGATAAATATTTATATAAAATTAACAATCAAACACAAATAAATACTTAAATCTTTAATTTAATATTTACATAGTGTTAATTAACAATACTAAACAAGTAAATTTGTTTTGTGTAGCGTTTCCTGCCTTCAGAATTTGGTATCGATCCAGCAAGAATGGAAAATGCACTTGAACCTGGAAGAGTAACATTTGATGAGAAAATGGAAGTAAGAAAGGCAATTAAAGAAGCCAAAATCCCCTTCACATATGTTTCTGCTAACTGTTTTGGAGGTTATTTTGCTGGCAACCTTTCTCAAATGAGCACCCTCGTCCCTCCCAAACATCAAGTTTCCATTTATGGAGACGGTAATGCAAAA
The DNA here is from genome assembly GCA_035584115.1 of Cedrela odorata. Classification (NCBI taxonomy): domain Eukaryota; kingdom Viridiplantae; phylum Streptophyta; class Magnoliopsida; order Sapindales; family Meliaceae; genus Cedrela; species Cedrela odorata. The sequence goes on along the minus strand of JAXCLQ010015677.1, from coordinate 289 downwards.
GGTATATATATAATTATTATTTATGCTTAATAATATATACTTGTATGCATCCATCATTTCATTTGTCTTTGTTTAATGTTCATTCTTGTACATAACATATGATATTATGCGATGCAGCGGTATTCATGGACGAGGATGATATAGCAACATATGCAATTAAGACAGTAGACGATCCTCGAACATTAAACAAAACGATTTACTTGAGGCCACGAGAAAACATTCTAACTCAAAGACAACTAGTTGAAATGTGGGAGAAGCTCATTGGCTACAAACTTGAAAAAGTTCATAT
>JAXCLQ010015658.1:0-36457 GCA_035584115.1 Cedrela odorata | reverse complement strand
ACTATGTCTCCTCGCCCCCACTCAGCACATCACTTAGGTTCTTGGAACCTAATATCACATAAATATATATATATATAATAAATCTCACGTTTTCCAAGTATCTAATTTAAATGCATCTTATGCAATGCGTGTGGATAACATAGTTAAATTCCTTTAGTTGACATATGCACATTTCTCGAGGCTTAACTAATTAAGGCCATTTATCCTATTTCCATCACTGAAATCCCATAGCCATTTTCATTTTCAATTTTCTCATTTCGGAACCAAATCTCCAACATTTACTCAAAAACAAAAATGTACACATTCTAACTATTATCCATCACTATATACTTTCAATCATACCATTTTATTACACGTATGAAGATTTTCTATGCAATTAAAAGTAATTCTTTTTGGTAAATAGTAACCCTAGGTTTCGACATGTTCAAAATCATACAAATTGCACTTGAAATGAGTTAATAGACTTACTTTTAATCTGTAGTAGTGTGTAGGAACCTCACACTATCGTTTGAATGCAAAGCCCCAAGTTGTTTCAAAACTCTAGCTTTCGTTCTCGCTAAATCTTACGTGTTCTAGCCCACATTCGGTATCAATTTGTAGAGGAGGAAATGAGAAATTACCTGAACTTTGGATTTAATAGAAAACTTAAGAGTTTTTCTTGGATTTGCAAGGAAATTCGATAGAAAGAGAGGGAGAATGAAAGAAACTGTGTTTTGTAGAGAGAGAAAAGAAAAATACATAAATGAAGAAGACTAGATGTGGTTTCCCCCATTGGGTATTTATAAGAGTTAATGAAATGACTGAGTTATCCTTCGAAATTTGCTCAGATTTGCGTGGAGTACCGATACTTTTAAACAGAGTATTGATACTTTTAGGCTGGGTATCGATATCTTTGGTTGAGGTATCGATCCGTTCCTTAAGAATTCAATTCTAACATTTTCATCAATCTCGAGTATCGATACATTTGCCTTTATGTATCGATATTTTCTTTTCAATGAATCGATACTTTGTTAATGGTATCGATCTGGTTCAACATGTAAATATTTTCTAACTCTCTATTTTGTCATGTATCGATACCTTTGATAAAGGTATCGATCTGGTCCAACTTGTAATTAATTTTGAACTCTCTATTTAACCATGTATCGATACCTTTGATAAATGTATTGATCTGGTCTATCTCGTAATTATTTTCGAACTTCCTGTTTCCAAATGTATCGATACCTTCCTCAAAGGTATCGATCTGGTCAGTTTGTAATTTCTTCCCAACTTTCTGATTTGCAAGGTATCGATCCCTTCATCAAGTATCGAACTATAACATTAATGTATTGATACATTGTTCAAAATGTATCGATACTTCGATTCCAAATTTCGATATCTTCATGCTCAGAATGGATTTTGACCTTTTTCTTTTCATTCATTGGCACTAATTTCGTTCACCTTTTAGGGGTTCTACCCCTGATCCCTAGCAAGGGCACTGCCCTTTGACCCCACTCGCTAACCGACTAGCGAGATTGCCGAATGCTTCAGTGTAGAGCAACATACAGAACCCAAATACATGTTAAATTCAACTCACTTAATTCATTAAATTCTCATACCGTAAGCTAACTTAAGTCACCTTAGCCTCGTTAATGTGTCAACTAACCATTACCATGCATGTGTGAAATGAATGCCATACAAATGACTACTTTACCCTTATGTTCAAAGAACATGGTTTAACACGAGTAATTGTATTTAATGTATTTAAGTTTAATTATTTGAATTTTGAAAATTATAAATATATACATGTGTGATACAAGGTTCCGAGAACTCAAGTGAAGTACCGAGTGGGCGTGAGGACAAGTAGTAAGAGTGGTTACCTTTCCTTTATAGTGATTAAATTTATGCATACATGAATATTATATTGATATATGTGTGTTATACATATATGTATTTTTTTTGTGTTAAACAAGTGGTTTTATTGTTAAAAGAAATTTGAAATAAAACTGTTTTATGTAAATTGCATGATATTTGAATGATTTGATTATTTGGTCTACTATAAAATGTTATGTAATATAATTGCTATAATGGCCAAGGAGGCCGAGATTGGATTTATATGTTTTAAAATCATTAATTGTAAATGATTTTGTTTAAATGCATGTATATTGGTGATATGGCTAGTAGGCCTATTATTTGACTGTATATATAGGGAAGTAGCCTATGGACAAACCTATAAGAAGTCGCATAAGTGAGTAGAGCCGTAGTGGACCTGATATAAGGGGGAGAGACCATGGCAAGCCTATTGTGTGTTATGCATGTATGTGCAATTATAGAGATCTTATGGAAAGTCCTGGCGACTTGGTAAGGATGTTATAGATTTGACGGATTATAAGTACAATCACTCGTATCAATATTACCGCGACATGGTAGTAGTTGAGAAAGTATGGGTAGCCCAATTTATTTGTGTTAAACTGAATGCATATCATCTTTAGATTGTTTTATGAGTATTTGATTGAAGGAACATGTAAATATATATATATATATATATATTGAGTATAATTTGGAGAAAAATCCCAATATCATGAATTTTGAATTAAATTTGCATGTATGTATGTATGTATGTACTTATTTACTTATTCCTCACAATTATAGCTTTCAAGTTAGGAGCGTTAGTTCTTGTTTGGCGAGTAGTAACAGTAGAGAACCTACGACGAATTAAGTAAGTTTTCCTTCTTGACTCACCTATACACTTAGGTCTAGTGAATATATTTATTTACTTGGTTATTTGGTTTGGAAATTGTAAAAAAATTGTAAACTAAGGGCTTATTTAGTATGCAATAAGATAAAAATTAATAATTTAAGATAGAATAGAATATAATAGAATAAGATAAGATATGATTAAATGAGATAAGATAGGATAAGATTATGTATAATATTATATTGTGTTTGACATATGACAAGATATGTTAAGATTATATATAATTTTAATTTTAAAATTATTAAAAAATAAATAAAATAATTAATTATTTAAATCAAAATAAAATAATATTATTACTTTAAAGTAAATATTTTAAAATATTAATTTAAATTATTTACAAATTATTTTTTGACTTCAAATATTTATCTTATCATATCCTATGTTATCCCAAGGGTTTTCATAGTATAAAATTTTTTAACTTTTTTTTTTAAACATGTGGGCCTGAGATAACTTATATAGTCCCCATGTAATTTATCTTATCCTCCATTTTGCACCAAACATGGGATTGAACTATTTTAGTCCAATCTCATGCCTTATCCAGTAAACCAAATGGCGTCTAAATGTTTATATAAGAATTTATTATTTTGTTTAACCTAATATGAAAATTCATATTCTTATTGTATTATTTGATAATTTTGTGGATGAATTGATCATGAAAATCAATTATTTAATGATAATCCCACATGAAAATTTGTATTTATAAATTATCTTTACAATTTTATGATTTACAGGTAACCATTACAGACTCTTTTGATATATTATGGGCAAAGAAGATGTATTAGAAGAATCTGTGGTGATTGTCATAAGTAGACCCTAGGTTTGAAGCGTAACAAGGTGTGCACTTGAGTGTAGGCTTGCACCCTTGCACCCTTGTCTTTTTTAATTTTTTTAATAATTTTTTAATAATTTGTAATTTCTTTTAATGTTTATTATTTTTATTTTAAAAAAGAAACGTTAAAAAATTAAAAAAATTAAATTAAAACAACATACCTATAGTCTAGTCTTTTTAATTTTTTTATGTTTATTATTTTTTTATTAATTATTTAGTTAATAATAAAAAAATGAAATAAACATTTTATTTATTTTTTGGTTTTTTATTTTAATTTTTGTTATAATAAAATTTTATTTTTTAATGTTTTTAATGCTTATTTTTTATTTACTTATTTTGTTAATAAAAAAATTAAAAAAAAATCAAAAGATTAAAACAATAATCTTTTAAGTAAAAAATAATTTCATAACTTATTAATTATTTAGTTAACAAAAAAATAAAAAAATAAAATTAAGTAAAATTAAACAAAAATAATAATTAAAAATATAAAAAAATTAATTAAAAAAGTTAAGGGTGGAAGGTGCAGGCCTGCACCCGAGCGCAGGCTTGCACCCTTGGCTTTTTTAAATTTTTATAATTTATTTTGTATAATTTTTTTATTTGATAAAAAAACATTAAAAGATACAAAAATCTGTATACTTACAGTAAAAAATACATGTTAATTGTTTTTTTTTGATATATTTATATTTTTTGTTATAATAAAAGTTTTGTTTTTTATTTTATTTTTATTCCTACTCGGATCCGTGCACAATTACACTTTTTCACATTATAAAATCAGTTCATTTCTCTATTTCTCAGCACTTTCAAATTCAGTTCCTTTCTTTCTTCCATTAGTGAATGAGTGTTCCAACGATAACACACAAGTGAATTTTATTATTTAATTTTTTAGCGTTTATATTCATTAATTATTTTTAAAAATTGTAGTGATTTAATATTGGTATGTAGGAATATTTTTTATTTAATTTAATTGAATTTTTAGTAATTTAAAATCTGGTTTCAATACATTTTTGCATTTTCTAATTATTTTGGATTTTTATTAATTATAAGATATGCATTACATTATTTTGTTTAATAATTAAATTTGATTTTGAATTTGTACTAATTTAAAATTTGAAATAAGTAATTTCTTTGTTAAATTATTTTTGAATTTGTACTAGTTTAAACTTTTCACTAAACGAAAATAATTTTTTAATAAATTTAAATAAAAATAAATTATTTTGTAACCTTTCAAGTATGGTTGAGATTGTGCCGATTGGAGTTTATCACGGCGGATCATGGGTGATGTTATTAGATAGTTATGAGAAATACCGTGGTGGAAGGGTCCGACTTCTACCCGTTTTGAAGAACGTCAAGTTCCAACAATTATTACGCATGATATACGACTGTACTCAAATAGACCAGGCAAAATGCACTATCCATATTAAAACAAGTTTTAAAGATAATGAAACTGGATCCGTTATATACGTGGATATTGTAAATGACTCTGATGTAAATGCTTTTGTAATCAGTATTGTGGTTACAAATTCTAGACATCTTAGTCCATTGTATGTCACTACAGTGAAGATAGTTACTGATGTTCACGGGGTGTCTTGTACTCCTTCTTTGTAGCCTGACGATCTGGGTGTGTACGTACAACCATTTGTTTCTTTTTGGGGGAGCAATCAATTCAATCAGGATTGCCATCACTCACTGACTCACGTTAATGTGGTAAAGCTTTTACCAAGACGTCATGAATATCCTATATTTCACGGAGGATACTCTCCGTGTCGATACAATTAAGACCCTGTACACAAATATTTTGATACTTAGCCATGTATAGAGGGCGAAGGCCCTCACATTCCACTCAATACAATCAGGACCCCTGGTCAGAATTACTGTGACAAGGACACCGATGCAACGACGAACTTGAGGCATGGACTGAGTCAGAGAATCAAATCAATGGGGTGTCAACCGAATATGCCGAGTTCGTCAACCTTTCGCACTTTACTGCTAGTTCAACCTTCTAATTCTCGATTGTTAGGTGCACTATCTAGTTCTACTTCCAATGCCGTAAGTGTTGACTAGATTTTCAATTCAAAGAAAGAGTTACGAGATACATTAGTAATGATGGAGTTGAGAAACCATTTTCAATTTAAAGTTACCAAGTCTACATTAGACCGATTTGAGGCGATATATTTTGTTGACGGATGTAAATGGCGCATTCGAGCAATTAATACAGATGGAAATGACAAATATTGGTGTATTAAACAAATCAAAATATGTCGTACTTGTTGAAGCGACCAACTACAGCCGGGCCACCGCCAAGCAAGCTGTTGGTTTATCAGTTAATATGTGATGGACAAGTTTCAAGATCTAAGTAGAATTTACACTTTAATAAACATCCGAGATGATATACACCAAAAATTTGGAATGGTTGTGTTCTACTGCAAGGCATGGCTAATTAGAGAAGAAGCACGTGTATTAGCATGCAGGGATTTATTCGAATCATTTCAATTACTCTTACATTTTTACCATGTTTTACAACATAGAAACCCTGGTATAGTCACGTACATACAAACTGACGATGACGACCATTTCATGTACTTCTTTATGGCATTTGTCCGTCTGTTCGTGGTTTTATTTCATCAATTCGTCTCGTGATTGCCATTGACAGTACTTTTTTAAAAGGTATATATTAGGGGACCATATTTGTAGCTGCGACACTTGATGAAAATGATCAGATTTATCCTATTGCATTTGGTGTTAGAGACTCTAAAAATGATGCATCTTGGGAGTGGTTCTTAATAAAACTACGCTATACACTTGGACCAGTAACCGATTTGGTGTTTGTGTCTGACCGACATAATAAAATCCTCAAGGGAGTACGGACAGTATTTCCCCAGTCCTGCCATGGTTTTTGTTCCTACCGTATTGAAGGAAACCTTAAATCAAAATACAAGTTGAAAGACCGTAAGAAATATGTTTTCCTTATGAGGCATTATATTGTTGCAAAAGCATATATGTTCAACAAGTTCAAAAAACACATTGGCAAAATGAGGTCGATACACTCTGATGCTGCAGCCTACTTAGAAAACGATGTCGGGTCATAGGTAGGTCAGGTCTCATTTTCTAGTATGACATAATGACTACTAACATTGCAGAGCGTATGAATGCTTTGTTAAAGGATGCGCGCACTCTTCCAATTGTAGCCTTAGCAGATTGGATATGGTTAGTATTGCAGCGCTGGTTATACGAGAGGAGAGAAGAAGCTACAAAATTTGATAAAGATGCCGTCACTGAAGCGGTAGCCGATAAAATTAAAGAAGAAGATTCCGCATCTCGTACACTTTCAGTATTTTTTATTTCTCGGTACAAGTTTGAAGTAAAAGGCAAATGAAAAGATGTTGTAGTCGATCTAAGCACAAAGACATGTCAATATAAGCGCTTTGACTTACAACAATTGCCTTGTGCCCACACACTAGCTGCTATTCGATATGTTAGAGGGCAGTATGGTGACTTATGATCAATGTACTATAAGAACGACACGTTCTTGAAAGTATATGCTGAGGAGATTCATCCAGTTAGAGACCAAAGTTTTATGGATGTCCTGCTTGAGATCCAATCCATTGTTATTAAACAGCCAATAGGCTGCATACCAACAGGTCGACCTCTAAATCAACGCATCCCATCCGCCGGAGAGAAAGTGGTCATTCGAAGATGTTCCCGCTACAAACAACGCGGACATAATCATTCAACATGCAAAAATCCGTTGAATCAAGACCAGACTAAGTGATTATGTATTTTTTTTAACCATCTAGACATTTATTAAGTTGCAAGGAGTGCTTATGTACTATGATATAGTGTACTAACATTAATGTTAACGATTTAGTAATTTTGTTTTATTTTACTTATTGAAATCACAAAATTATATTTCAAAATGCATCTATAATATAAAAAGCAACTATAATGTACAATAAATTTTTCGTTTTAACTTGGCAAAATATAAATAGCAATTGTCAATATATGCGTCCCTTGTATAAATTGAGCACCATCTTTATCCTAAAAAATAGACCATGAGTGGAATTAAAATCCCACTATCGGCCTAACATAATGTAATCTATAAACTTGCATTTAAAAATCCCACAGTCGACGCCCTCCTTTCTCTAACAGGGCATATTAAACATTCTCAAATACCGAAATGGCCCGCTTGTATCACACCAATCCGACCATGTAGCATGCACCCCACACGTGCCATGGCTCTAATGCCTCATCTGTCAAGCACCCAAGTCAACAGCGCATGCAACCTAACGGTCACCACATACCAAGTAGGAATAAAAACATAGTCAACGTCGATTCATGCCCTCTTCACCCTATTTGCATTGCCTCTTACATGTTTTTCAATATCTAATCCCAGTGGAAAACTGCCCATCGATATCGCCCCTTTACGAATTTTCCCCCACGTGTGAAATAATTTGGTCTGCGTAATTGATAGGATATGGTCAAATAAAACTCAAAATTTATGTGATATTTGCCAATGCAACACAAATTGACAACATCATACATACATATAAATATGACGATGTAATAGTTTAGTTCTGTGATAGTATATGGGGACACGCCTACTGTCGGTGCGCAAGGAAATACAAATACTTGTTAATGTGCTAAAAAAATAATAATATTTTAGTTAAATTCTGAATATAACATTGTAACACATTAATAACACACTGTTCACTTCCAGTATCCTCTAGTTGTGCTTCCGAATCCGAAATACCACGGAGCCACTACAGTGTTAACGTCACTAAACAAGTCTCGATACATACCATTAGGTCTTCTAAACCTGAAGATACTCAGCGTATCACTCATCGAAATATGGTACCAAAAGATCGATTCTCAAGTTTGACGGATATTAGGGTAGTGGTCTAATGGAGGGCCTCTACGACTTCTCTTATTAGGATTAGTGTATGGACTCCTACCAATGAGCCTTTCTTCAATGTCCGGCTGAACCGACTCTCTTAGTGAAAAGGTAGATGTCTGTGCTGTATATCGATCTGTAAGTCACTTGTAACATGATGCGGGTACTCTGCCTATAACATAATAAAAATTACTAAGAAAGAACCAAACACTTATATTTTAAGCCTTTTCTTTAACAGCACTACAACTTATTGAAAATCAATATGATTACCTGACCAGGTGAGCCAGTGGGTGATAATTGGGCCTGAGTGGGCCCTTGTTGTTGAGTAGACAACTGCAACGTTGAGTAAAGATCACTAACATTACATTAACTCAACCGAATTTGTCCCAACAGTCCTCCATAAATACATGCATATATCAGTTATTGCATCAACCTTATCTTCAACTAGAGCAATATTTCCTTCAGCTTGACTGAAGGTATCCATAGTCGTCCACGAATGCTTGCATATCTCTTGTAATTGCTTCAATTTTATCCTCAACTAGGGCAATATTACCTTTAGCTCTATAGAAGTTGTCCATACACTACTGCCTGAATAATGTGTTATCGGTAGTCATTGCACCGAAGCGATCCATACACTCTTGCCTGAATAATGAGCTATTAGCAGTCATTGCACCGAAGCGGTCCATACACTTCTGCTTGAATAATGTGTTGTCACAGTCATTGCACCGAAGTAGTCCATACACTTCTGCCAGAATAATGCACTGTCTGCAGTCATTACACCAAAGCAGTCCATAAACTCTTGCCTGAATAATACTCAGTCGGTAGTGATTGTACCAAAATAGTCCATCACACTCCTCCTAAAATCATCATCAAAAGGCGGTCTATGTGCGTTAGAAGGATGAAAATGTTGGGACAATGTATGTGAATAATGCGCCGGTGTTACAGGTGATAAATGAAGTGATGGTGGTGGTGAATAATGCACTGATAGTGCTGTTGAGTACTACGATGATGGTGCAGGTGAATAATGTGTAGGTGATGTAGGTGAAAAATGAGGTGATGGGGTTGGCAAATAATGCATTAATAGTGTTGGTGAGTATTGCGAAGGCGGTGTGGGTGAATAAAGCGGATGCGACAATGGTGGGAAATATGTCGACGAAGGTGGAAACGTAGTTGGCGGAGTAACCTACAACAATTTATCGTATGCATCTCAACCAAATCGAGCAATCTATAAAACTGTAAAACAACGAATCCAGGCATTTCAAATAATAAACCTAGGTTACGGGTGCCCTATAAACAGCGGTCGTACCGGTAGTACCACTTACAGCTCGAGCTTTAGGCTTAGGCCTGACAGCTACAGTCCGGGCAAATAAATTACCTTTATACTATCCCAGTGGCTCAAAGATCTGAAACACTTCTAAGATACATGGATTAGTCAGCTCAGCTGGTTTCAAATCCAGCATAGGGAATACTAGAAGATCCTGATAACACATGAAAAAAATTATGTTGCTTGTGTGTCATATAAATTGTTTATATTGTTTTGGTATGATAAATTATACCTTCCGACTTTGAGAATAAATGTTCATGTACAGACTACAAAGTAATATGCTCATTCCTTACCTTTCAACGCATGATCTGTGGGATGTCATTACTTACTTTGATAACCAAATGATTGTGCAAGCTAGGCACAACTTCGTATATCCATACCTACATTGTAATCAATGACAAATAGTATTAAAAATAACACATAATTACAATTTATAAATAAATTGTCATTATATATGATAAATACTTGAAATGTAATATACATCCCAATAATATTATACTTCCTCCTAAAACTCTAACCAATCTTGTATAACCCTGATGCATCATTCTGGTACTTGATGTACTGACTTGCAATTGTATGGCGTAATGACAATAATGTGTATTGAAATACAACAGATCCCTATGGATACTCGTTAAACTACACAAGATCTTCTGTCATATGCAACAACCATAAATCAACCTGAGCTCTTTCCCCGACCGAGCAGAAACATCTCAAGCATGTAAAAAAGTGACAAGCGTACTGCGTCCGGATCGGGTATTGTAGCAAATTCAAGCTTGTCATACACCATCTCAATGTCATTTAAAGTGATAGGCCCATCGATGCCGCCAAAATACTCGTTAGTCAATCATGTGCTCTCGAAAAGATCTACAACAGGATAATGTCCACAACGCAGACCAGTAATCAACCCGAACTCTGTTCGTGAAAAACGAATTACCTAACCCTCAACGTAAAACCACATATCGCTTTTACTGCCATCCACATGAACTTCATGTAACATCATATAATGTATGAGAATAGGTGAATTGTGTAAACCCTTAAGGGATAAGAAGTGCCTAAAACAAGACTGCTGAATATATGAACTTGCGCTGCTGTTAATTTCTTTTTAATATGGTCTATCACCACAAATCGAGATAAACAGGTCTCCTCCCCATGAAAGTGGTCAGATGTTAGAATCTTCAACTATGATTGTTTGGCCATTTATACTTGAATAAATTACTTTTACAAGGAGTTTAATTCTAAGACAATTTACAACTTCATAAATCGTTACACATAAATGAAAGTTAGAACTAAAAAATTAGATATATTGAAAAAATTTTAATGCAATTAATCCATTATTTTATAAAAAGAATTATATTTTTATAAAAAATTATATTTTTATAAAAAATTATATTTTTATAAAATTTGATAATTTTTCAACTAAATATATATATATATTTTAAAATACATAACCTGTTAATATTTTCTACTAAAATTCCCATATAAAATTTGATTTCTTAATATACGTAAAATTCCTATATAAAATACTAAAATACATTTAAAAAACTAATAATTAATTTTTTCTACTAAAATTTATATAACAAATTTTGGAACTAAAATATTTATTTTAATAATAATATTTCAATTAATTTTTTCTACTACTAAAATTTACATATAACATTTTTCTACTACAAGAATTTTTTTAAAATGCAATAAATAGTTAAATTTTCTATTAAATTTTTCTATGATTTATAACTAACATTTTTCTATTAAATATATATTTTTTAAAAAATTAATTTTTTCTATTAAAATTTATATAACAAATTTTGTAACTAAAATATTTATTTTAATAATAATATTTCAGTTAATTTTTTCTACTACTAAAATTTACATATAACATTTTGCTACTAAAAATTTTTTCTAAAATATAATAAACAGTCAAATTTTCTATTAAAATTTATAACTAAAATTTTTCTACTAAAATTTATATAACAAATTTTGTAACTAAAATATTATTTTAACAAAAATATTTTAGTTAATTTTTTATACTACTAAAATTTACATAAAACATTTTTCTACCGTTAGCACAATTGGCAACACTCAAGAGGGGGGTGAATTGAGTTTTTTAAAAATTAAAATCTTAAAATGAATGCAATGCAGTATAACAAATAAAACAGTAGAGATAGAAAACAAACACAGAGTTTATAGTGGTTCGGCAATGCTTGGCCTACGTCCACTCTCATGGTTATGGATCACCACCGAGATTCAATTATCTCTTTATTTCTTCGGATTAAGTAAAACCTACTACAACTCTTTCTAAGGTGAAAGGCAACCGTACACTTCTTTAACTCTGGGTGATGATGAACCCAATACAATTTCAGAAATATAATTTTATTTTTGAGCTCTCACAATAGAGCAAATGTATCAATATGCTCGTACAACGAAAATTTCTCTCACAAGAAAAAATGAAAATTTTACAATAAAAAGAGAAAATATACTATTCACATTGAGAATGTTTTTGAGAATATTTTACAATTGTTTACAATAAGCTCTGTATATGCCCTTTGCCTTTTTTTCTTCTATTTATATCCATTCTCTTTATGAAGACTCTTGTGTTCAACGGTTTGATTTGGTGCATTTAAAGTCCGCCATATATGCTACAGAAGTTACCATTGAGCTTTAAATTAGCAATAAGTATCGATTCTTTCTGAAGGTGTATCTATCCGTTTTAGCTATAGTATGAATCTGAGTTGTGATTTCATCCCAATTATTGATCTATCCTTCTTAATGTACCAATCTGGTTCACTCCGTAAATAATTTCCAACTCTTTAGAATTCTTACGTATCGATCTAGTTTGGTTCGTAATTATTTTGCAACTCTATGGAATTGATGAGTATCGATCTCCTTCCTTTAGCTATCAATCCGGTTTGGCTTGTAATTCTTTTGTAACTCTCTAGAGTTGATGAATATCGATCTCCTTCCTTTAGGTATCGATCTGATCTGCCTTGTAATTATTTTGCCACTCTTTGAAGTTAATGAGTATCAATCTGGTTCTTTCAGATATCAATCTGGTCTGCCTTGTAATTATTTTGCAACTCCCTGGAATTGACGAGTATCGATCTATTTACTTCCTTGTATCGACCTGCTTAAAATGTGTCTCTATATTCTCCAATAGTATCGATCTGTTTGGCTTATGAATTTCATCCAAGGCTTCTGCCTTAGCATATATCGATTTCTTTGCTTCTTTGTATTGACCTGCTTCAAATATGTCGATATGTTCTCTAATGGTATCGATCCGTTTAGCTTAAGGATTTCATCTGAGGCTCCCGCCTTAGCATAAATCAATCTCTTTGCTTTCTTATGTCTACTTGCTTCAAATGTGTCGATCTGTTCTCTAATGGTATCAATCCGTTTACTCGATATATCGATCCTGTTAAGCTTTCACAGCACTTTTAATAGAAATTTGTTAAGGATTCATTACAAGTATATTCATACACACTTTACTTAGGTTTTAACAAGTTTAAATCCATTTTGTCATCACATATTAACTTAACACTATAATAAACTTAGTCATCATCAAAAACATACAAATACATATTATGATGTCGTCAATTTCATATTTAAATCATCAACATGATATCATCAATCTCCCCCTTTTTTGATGATGACAAAAATTAAGTATGTCTTAAGGATTTTTAATCAATTAAGATGTCTAACTCCCCCTTAATATTAACTAAGTCATTTTAAACTTTCTCTCTATTTTCAATGTCAACTTTTGTTCTTTTCCCTATTAATGTGATGCTCAAGTTAGAATTCAATTATTGTTCAATTATTAAGTTTCTCCCCCTTAAGATTATGTTTTCAATTGAATCAATTAGTTTGCAGATTTCATGTTCAATTATTTCATGTTCTGTTATCAAGTTTCTCCCCCTTTTTGTCAGCAATCAAAGAAGGAAAAATAGCACACTTACGCAGATAAATAAGAAAATAAAGCAGTACATGACATATGAACAAAGCAACTAAGATTATTTGGAAAAGAAAAACACTTATCTTCATTAAACATCAAGTCAATAACATCACAAACAATTCAAAAGCATAAATTACATAGAGAAAAACATTAGATGAACACATACAAGCAGTTTCACAAGGTTTTATAGATAAGGTCGTCTGGGCTATCGTTGATAGGATGGGATGTGTGAGGTTGTGAGGCTCGTAGAGAAGGTCTTGGTATGGCAGAAGAGGTCATGGGTCTACGATATGCTGGTGGAGGTGCAAAGGTTGCTACTCTAGCTAAGCTCTACATGAACTCGAGAGTTTCACTATGGAACTCGAGTTCGAGTAGTCCAAGCTGTGCGATGCCTTGGTTTCCCTACGCAAGATGCTCTTCGATCTTATGCATTTGTATTGTGACCATGGTCTCAAGGCCAGTGAGCCGCTTATAAAAGCTAGTCATGACAGTTTCCACCAGCTCTTTCATGCGAGCCATCTTGACTTGAATGTTTGCCAGGATGGTCATAAGTGCTGAGGAGGGAGGAGGTGACTGGGATGGTGGTTCTATTTGAGCTGAGGAAGCCAGTGAGAGAGGTCATGTTGTGTCTGCTACTCCGTACACATCAGCAGAAGCCTCAAGGTTATTATCTGGTTCGACATCTTCAACTTCGTGAACCACATCCTCTGTTTGGTTCCTACCCTACAAATGCCTATAACGCGCTTGAACTATCCATTTCCCATCCGTTGTGTGCTCATAGTCATGTGTCGGAGAGTGGTCTTCCATAGCATTGTAGCAACAGGAGGCTTAATCGTTCAGCATCCAGGTAGACACGTGTGGGTCCATTAGTGATTATACTAGAGATAACGTACCCATAATGAAGATGAGCAGCATTGGTGGTGGTCGTGCGGATGATGGCCAAGAGCATCCATCTAAGAAATCTGGCCTTCTTCTTTCTATAATAAACTTCATCCACTACATGTCTTCTAGTGTCATTTTAGAGAATCTACCTGACCTTACGTTCAGACAGTGAGACACTATCAAGTGCATAATTCTCTCGTGAAGCCCCAGGTGTATAGGTTTTTAGTCGACTTCTGTCAAATCTGGGTTTTTAAAGATGACTTTGCAAGCTTCAATAGCTTGAAAGTTATTGGCGGGATAGAAGTAGCCTCCTACTAGTATTTTGGTAACTCTTAACAGTGTTTTAGTGCTTACTTCAAAGGTGTGTCCTTAGACGAAGCTGGTGAATTCAGTTAGCTTCATCCTTCTAGTATGGTGATCCTTTGCGTCCAAATTTGAGTAGACTACTTTGACAACAATGTCAAAGCACTTGCCTCTCTGTTAAAGAAAATACATCCATCTAAATTCTTCCAACTGATAGAAATAGGGAAAGTCAATAAATTTAAAAAATGGAAAATTTATTACCCTATTAGGAGATACTTTTCTGTTTAGGTAGAGTGAAAAGTATTGATCCTTTGCTTCTTGGTTTGGGAAGTCAGGATTGGAGGTTAAAGCCTTATTAGGTTTTTATCTCTTGCATTGTTCTACCTCTAGAGTCTTAGTTATAGGCATTATGAAACAAATTGAGTGATTTGAAGACTGAATGATTGGCTAGGGCTTTTAGAGAGAGAGTTCTGAGTTTATGAATAAAAAAGGAATATCAATACTTTTATATTTGAACACCTTTTAGACGTGAATTCGCGTAAGAGTATTAATACACTTGAAGAATGTATCGATCCGTTATTAAATCTGAGAAGATATATCGATCTTTCTTGAAGAGATATCGATATTTTGTAATAAATGTATCGATACATGCTGGTTGGAAGATGAAAAGATATCGATATTTGAGCATATCCTTTAATAGGCATTAAATTTTGGTGGCTAATCACGAGTCCTTTGAATTTCTCTAGGTATACGTGACCATCTCATTGATTATAACTAAAGTATCGATCCAAAAAAGGAAAGTATTGATACAAACTGGGAATGAATTTCAGAATCGATATATTTATGGATTGTGTCAATTATAAATAAAAAAACATATGGGTATCAATACAATTTTAGTGGCATATAGTTTCTTTATAAAGGTGCCGACACTTTGTGACAAAAGTATCGATCCAAGTTCTTCTAGAAACAATTTTAAACTAAATACACAAACAAGTTCAAATATGATTCAATCAATTTCCATCATTCTTAGTTCATTTCTAATTGCACAGAAACGATCCCTATCAAGTGGTTTAGTGAAGATGTCAACTAATTAAAGATTCTATACAAACATCTCATTTACTAACATGATCTCTAATGAAATAGTGACGGATTTCTATGTGCTTAGTCCTAAAGTGATGAACAAGATTCTTAGCCAAGTTTATGGCACTTGTGTTATCACATAAAATTGGAATTTGACTAAGATCTAATCCATAATCTTGCAATTAATGTTTAATCTATAAAAGTTGTGCATAATAACTACCCACGGATATGTATTCGGCTTTGTTAGTGGAAAGTGCAACCGTGTTTTGTTTCTTGGTAAACCAAGATACTAACGCATTTTTAAGGAAGTAAAAAGTACCATTTGTACTTTTTCTATCCACTTTGCGTCCTCCATAGTTGGTATCCGAGTAACCTTTCAAGCTAAACTCACCATCATTTGGATAAAATAATCCTAAGTTAGGTGTGGCTCTTAAGTACCTAAAAATTCATTTTACCGCTACAAGGTGTGATTCCTTGGGATTGGATTGAAACCTAGCACATACACACACTCCATAGAAAATGTTGGGTCTAGAGGCTATCAAATAAAGTAATAATCCTATCATGCCTCTATAAAGCTTTTAATCTACATTCTTCCCTATTTCATCCTTATCTAATGAAGTAGAATTGTTCATAGGAGTTTGAATGGATTTGTCGTCTATCATGTCAATTTTTTTTAACAATTATTTGATGTATATTAATTGGGAGATATAAATTTCATCATTTGTTTGTTTAATTTGAAGTCCTAAAAAGAAATTTAGTTCTCCCATTATGTTCATTTCAAATTCACCGTTCATAAGATTTGAAAATTCAATGCCCAATGACTCATTTGAGCTTCTAAAGATGATATTATTAACATAGATTTAAACTAATAAAATATCATCATCTTTAGTTTTAATAAAAAGCGTAGTATCAATACTCCTATTCACAAAATTGTGTTTTAGCAAAAATTCACAAAGTCTTTCATACTAAACCCTAGGTGCTTATTTTAAATTATAGAGTACCTTAGTGAGTTTATAGACATGATTTTAAAATTTATAATTCTCAAAACCGAAAGGTTGTTCTACATAAACTTCTTCATTTATAAAACCATTTAAGAATGCACTTTTGATATCCATTTGATAAAGTTTAAAGTTTTTATAACATGCAAAGGCTAAAAGCATTCTAATAGCTTCTAATCTAGTTATGAGAGCATATATTTTATCATAATCTATTCCTTCTTCTTGACTATATCCTTGTGCCACTAGTCTAGCCTTATTTCGAAAGATATTCACATTCTCATCGAATTTGTTTCTAAACACCCATTTGGTACCTATAGTTGGATAATTATTAGGTCTATGTACGAATGTCCAAACTTTATTTATTTGGAATTGATTTAATTCCTCTTGCATGGCTATTAACCAATTTTCGTCCATTAGGGCTTCTTAAACTTGTTTTGGCTCAAATTAAGAAACAAGTACTAAGTTTTGAACTTCATCTAGATTTTCATCCATCTTTCTTACCCTTCTTTTAATTTTAACCCCTTGTGAGAAATCTTTTATTATTAATTCTTTTAAATGATTATATGCATATTTCCATGCTTTATGAAGATCTTTAGTGATTTCCTCTTCTTCTACAATTTCATTTTCTTTTTCTAAAAGTATATCATTTAAATTTAAGTTTTCTAAGTTTTCAATAACTTCCAATTCATTTTCTTTTTCTTTAGCAATTAATTTAGCTAAGTTATGATCAAATTCATCAATATGCACACTTTCTTCTACGATTTGAGTTCTTCTATTAAAAACTCTATAGGCCTTACTTTTGGAGGAATATCCTATAAATATTCCGAAATCGGATTTGGGCTCAAATTTTTCAAGATTATCTTTAGTATTAATAATGTAATAATTGCATCCAAATACTCTAAAATATTTAATCTTGGATTTTCTTTGAAAGATTAGCTCATATGAAGTCTTGCTCAATATTTTTCTAATTAGAACCTTATTTATTATGTGACATGCGGTGTTAATAGCCTTAACCCAAAAGTATTCGGGTATGTTATATTTACTTAGCATCGTTCTACTCATTTTTTGTAAGGTTCTATTCTTTCTTTCAACAACTCCATTTTGTTGTAGTTCTAGGTGCAGAAAAGTTGTGAGAATATCCATTCCCATTACATAGATTTTCAAAGTCTTTGTTTACGAACTCCCCACCTGATTACTTCTAATCTTTAGGATTTTATAGCCTATTTTGTTTTGACTCTTCTTTGAGAATTTCTCAAATGTTTCAAATGTGTTGCTTTTGTTATTTAAGAGAAATATCCAAGTAAATCTAGTGTAATCATCAACTATTACATATGCATACAATTTTCCTCCTAGGGACGCATCTCTATTTGGTCTGAAAAGATCCATATGTAAGAGTTCTAAAGGTTTTGTTGTGAAAATTAAGTTTTTGGGTTTGAAGGATGTCTTAACTTGTTTTCCTAGTTGATAAAGACCACATATTTTATCTTTTGTGAATTTTAGATTTGGGAGATCTCCTAACAAGCATTGTTTAACAAGTTTTTGCAAAAGATCCATACTACAATGTCCTAATTTTCTATGCCACATCCAAGAATCATCACAAAAAACTTGCAAGCAAATGTCATTCATTTCATCGAAGTTTTCTAGTTCTATGATATACAAATCATTGTTCCTAGATACATAGAATAACTTATTTGCATGCTCATCTAGTACTTCACAACCATTTTTAAGAAATATTACTTTATATCCATAATCAAACAACTGACTAATGCTAAGCAAGTTATACTTTAGACCTTCAACATATAAAACATCTTTAATTGAAATTGAATTAATGTCAATGGTACCAATACCTTTCACCTAGCATCAACTATTTTCTCCAAAAATTACATCTTTTCATTCTTCTTTCTTTAGATGGAGAAATAGCCTCCTGTTTCCCGTCATATGTCTTGAGCAACCACTATCGATGTATCACTTCTTTTTGTACTTGTTGCTCTTCACATGCGATACCTTACAAAATTGACAAGTTTATTTTGGTACCCAAGCAACTTTAGGTCCATAAGTATTAGTTCTACTCTTGAAAGTCTTGGACATCTTAGTATGCATGATTTCCTTTAATTTTGTTCCCTTATGTACCCACATCATCTTAGGTCCATTATACTTGTTCTTCTTATGTAGATATGTGTTGCTATAATAACCTTTCTTATTGCAATAATGACATGTAATAGATGATGTTACTTCTTATGTGGATTTTACAAAGTAGTTTGCATAGGCTTTTTGTTTCGTTCCTTGTTTATAGCTAAGTCCGGCTTTATAAAACACTAATCTTTGCCTAACTAAGAGTTCATCTAAGATTTCTTTTCCTTATATGAATTTTGCTAACATTTCTTTAAGAGAAGTTATTTCATCTTTCATGATCTTATTTTCACCTTTAAATGTATTACATTCCTTAGACATGCTAGATTCATTTTCAAATTCAAGTTCACTAACTTTTAGTTTTAATGAATTATTTGCTTTTAGCATTAAGGAATTCATTTTCTTTACCTCTTTATGCTTAACATATAATTTCTGAAAATCATCTCTAAGTTCTTCATACAATGCACACAAATCATTTCCTAGTAAGTCATCGTTATCACTACCTGTACATGTGTCGTAGTATGAAGAATTTTGGTCAAAAGAATTTACCTCATCTTCTTGTTTTCCCATGAGGCAGAAGTTAGCTTGCTCATTTTCTGATGATGAGGTGCGCTCCTCACTTGAGGAGTCGTCCCATGTCACTTTCATCGTCTTCTTCTTTTTCTTGTCCTTTTTATCCTTCCTTAATGGACATTTGGGTCTTGTATGTCTTGGTTTCTAGCACTCATAGCAGATGATTTCTCGTTCATTTTCCTTCACCTTCTCCTTTTCACTATTTATCTTGAACTTTTCATTCCTTGAGAAGTCTGTTCTTCTCCAGTTTTTTCCTTTAGGCCTGTCGTTGTTGAAGTATTTTTTTCAGTTTCTTAGCCATGAGAAGAAATTCGACCTCCTCGGATTCTTCTTCGCTTTCATCATCTTTTTCTTCATTTTGGTGATGTTTAAGGCAATGTTTCTCTTACCCTTTTCTCTATCTTTATTATCATTCCGTCTGCCTTCCAACTCTTACGTCATGAATGATCCGAGAAGTTCCTCAAGTGACAATGTCGTTATGTCTTTTGCTTCTCTAATGGCTCACCTTGACTTTCCAACTTCTAGGTAGACTTCTTAAGATTTTGGTGACAACATCTGCATTGGAATAAGTTACCAAGAACTTTAAGCTCATTAGTAATGTCAGTAAATCGAGTAAACATATCCTTAATGCTTTCATGCGGTTTCATTTTAAACAATTCATAGTCATTAACTAACAATCTAATTTTTTAGTCTTTAACTCTACTAGTGCCCTAATGTATGACCTCAAGCATGTCCCAAATGGACTTAGTGGTTCCATCTTGAAATTTTATTAAATTCAGCTCTATCTAAAGCACAATAAAGTATGTTCATGGCTTTACCATTTAGAGTGAATCTACTTCTTTATTCAAGTGTCCATTCTCTCTTTGGCGTTAACTTTTTTTTCTCTAGTTAATACATCTTTTGTTGTGGGTGGAAAGTACCCATCTTTTGTAATATTTAGGATTTCAAAATCTAGAGTTGTCAAGAAGATTTGTATCCTCTTTTTCCAATAGGCATAATTGGTTCCATTGAAGAATGGTGGCATATTTGTGGATTGTCCCTCAACTACTTACACAAGGTTGTTGCTAAATGCCATTTTTGATCTATTTCACAAGGTTGTTAATCTTATTTCACTGAGTTAGGCTCTAATACCACTTGTTAGCCTAGTTAGCAACACCCAAGAGGGGGGTGAATTAGGTTTTTCAAAAATTAAAATATTAAAATGAATGCAATGCAGTACAATAAATAAAACAGTAGAGAGACAAAATAAACACTGAGTTTATAGTGGTTTGGCAAAGGTTGGCCTACGTCCACTCTCTCGGTAATAAATCACCACTGAGACTCAACTATCTCATTGTTTCTTCGGGTCAATTGAAACCCACTACAACTCCTTCTAAGGTGAAGGGCGACACTTACTTTCTCTCGGGTGAAGAGTAACCCAATACAATCTTCTTTAACTTCGAGTGAAGATAAACCCAATATAATTTCATAAATATAATTTTATTTTTGAGCTCTTACAATAGAGCAAAAGTATCAATATGCTCGTACAACGAAAATTTCTCTTACAAGAAGAAATGAAAATTTTACAGTAGAGAGAGAAAATAAACTATTCAAGTTGATAATGTTCTTGAGAATATTTTACAATTGTTCACAATAAGCTCTGTATATGCCCTTTGCTTTTTTTTTTTCTCCTATTTAAATTCATTCTCTTTGTAAAGACCCTTATATTCAACAGTTTGATTTGGAACATTAAATGTCCACCATAAATGCTGCAGAAGTTACCGTTGAACTTTAAATTAGTAGTAAGTGTCAATCCTTTCTAAAGGTGTATCTATTCGTTTTAGCTACAGTTTGAATCTGAGTTGAGATTTCATCCGGAGTATCAATCCATCTTTCTTAAAGTACTGATCTGGTTCACTCCGTAAATAATTTCTAACTCTCTAAAACTCTTACGTATCGATCTCTTTCTCTTGTATATCGATCTGGTTTGCTTCATAATTATTTTGCAATTTTTTTGAATGGATGAGTATCAATCTCTTTACTTCCTTGTATCAACCTGTTTAAAATGTGTCGATATGTTCTCCAATGGAATCAATCTGTTTGGCTTAAAGATTTCTTCTTAGGCTTCTGCCTTAACATATATCGATCTCTTTGCTTCCTTGTATCGACCTACTTCAAATGTGTCGATCTGTTCCCTAATGGTATCGATCCATTTAGCTTAAAGATTTCATCTGAGGCTTCTGCCTTAGCATATATAGATCTTTTTGCTTTCTCGTATCGACTTGCTTTAAATATGTCGATCTGTTCTCTAATAGTATTGATCTATTTACTCTATTTATCAATCCTGTTAAGCTTTCACAGCACTTTTCATAGAAATTTGTTAAGTATTCATTAGAAGCATATTCATACACACTTTACTTGAGTTTTAACAAGTTTAAATCCATTTTTTCATCACATATTAACTTAACATTACAATAAACTTAGTCATCATCTAAAACATACAAATACAAATTATGATGTCATTAATTTCATATTTAAATCATCAACATGAAATCATCAATCTCCCTCTTTTTTTATGATGACAAAAATTCAGTATATCTTAAGGATTTTTAATCAATTAAGTTGCCTAACTCCCCTTTAAGATTAACCAAGTCATTTTAAACTTTCTCTTTGTTTTAAATGTCAACTTTTGTTCTTTCTTCTCGTAATGTGATGCTCAAGTTAGAATTCAATTATTGTTCAATTATTAAGTTTTTTCCCCTTAAGAGTATGTTTTCAATTGAATCAATTAGTTTGTAGATTTTATGTTCAATTATTTCATGTTCTGTTATCAAGTTTCTCCCCCTTTTTGTCAGCAATCAAAAAAGGAAAAATGGCACACATATGCAGATAGATAAGAAAACAAAGCAGTACATGGCATGTGAACAAAGTAACTAAGATTACTTGGAAAAGAAAAACACTTATCTTCATTAAAAATTAAGTCAATAACATCACAAACAATTCAAAAGCATAAATTGCATAGAGAAAAATATTATATGAACAGACACAAGCAGTTTTATAAGGTTCCATAGATAAGGTCGTCTAGGCTATTGCTATCGACATCTAAGTTGATAGGATGGGATGCGTAAGGCTCTGAGGCTCATGGAGGAGGTCTTGGTCTAGCAAAAAAGGTCGTGGGTTAGCGATATGCTTATAGAGGTGCTGAGTTGTTACTTTGGCTAAGCTCTACATCAACCTGCAAATTTCTCTACGGAACTCGAGTCTGAGTCGTCTAAGCTGTGTAATGACTTGGTCTCCCCACGCAAGATACTCCTTGTTTTTATGCATTTGTGTTGTGACCATGGTCTCAATGCCAGTGAGCTACTCATCAAAGCTAGTCATGGCAGTTTCCACCCGCTCTTCCATGCAGGTCATCTTAGCTTGAATGTCCACCAAGATGGTTATCAGTGCTGAGAAGGGAGGAGGTGACTGGGATGGTGGTTCTGTCTGAACTGAGGGAGGTCTTGTTGTGTCTGCTACTCCGTGCACATCAGCAGAAGCCTTAATATCATTCTCTGGTTTGACATCTTCAACTTAGTGAACCACATCCTCTGCTTGGTCCCTACCCTACAAATGCCTATAAAGCGCTTGAACTATCTATTTCCCATCCGCTGTGCGCTCATAGTGCATGTGTCAGAGCGTGGTCTTTGATAGTATTGCAACAGCAGAAGGCTCAATCGTGTCAGCATCCAGGTAGACACGTGTAGGTCCATCAGTGATTATACTAGAGATAACGTACCCATAGAAAAGATGAGTGGCCTTAGTAGTGGTCGTGTGGATGATGGCCGAGAGCATCCATCCAAGCAAGTATGGCCTTCTTCTTTCCATAATGGACTTCATCTACCACATGTATTCTTATGTCATCTCAGAGAATCTACCCAACCTTGTGTTTAAGTAGTGAGACACGAAGTGCAAAATTCTCTCGTAGAGCCTTAGATGTATAGGTTTGTAGTCGACTTCAGTCAAATTTGGGTTCTTGAAGATGACTTTGCAAGCTTCAACAGTTTGAAAGTTACTAGTGGGATAGAAGTAGCCTCCCACTGGTATTCTTGTAACTCTTGACAGTGTTTTAGTGCTTACTTCAAAGGTGTGTCCTCGAACAAGGATGGTGAATTCAGTTTGCTTCATCCTTCCAGTATAGGGATCCTTGGCCTCTAAATTTGAGTAGAATACTTTAACAACAGTGTCAAAGCACTTGCCCCTCTGTTGAAGAATGCATCCATATAAATTCTTCGAACTGACGGAGATAGGGAAAGTCAATAGACTCTAAGAATGGAAAATCTATTACCCTACCAAGAGATACTTTTCTGTTTAGGTAGAGCGAAAAGTATTGATCCTCTACTTTTCGGATTAGGAAGTCAGGATTAGAGGTTGAAGCCTCATTAGGATTTTATCTCTTGCGTTGTCCTACCTCCGGATTCTTAGTTCTAGGCATTGTAAAACAGATTAAGTGATTTGAAGGCTAAAGGATTGACTGGGGTTTTAGAGAGAGAGAGAGAAAGTTCTGAGTTTATGAATGAAAAAGAAATATCGATACTTACATTTTCAATAACTAACTTCTCATAAATAACAATAAACTTACTTTTTTACTCGCTAGAAAAATTTTGTTTCTTGTTGGAAATTGTTGTCGCCGAAAAATTTCTTGTTGCCGGAAAATGAGAGCTCAAGTGAGAGAGACAAGGGAAGGGAATTTACAGTTTAGTTTTTTTATTTTTAATTATTTTAATTATTATTTAAATTTAATATTTAATTTTATTTTTTAACTAAATAATTAATAAGTTATGAAATTATTTTTTACTTAAAATATTATTTATTTAATCCTTTGATTTTTATTTACAAAACAAGTAAATAAAAAATAAGCATTAAAAAAACATGAAAAAAAAGAAAAAAATTATTATAACAAAAATTAAAATAAAAAACACAAAAAATAACTAATATGTTTATTTCATTATTTTTTATTAGCTAAATAAATAATAAAAAATTAATAAACATAAAAAAATTAAAAAGACTAGACTATTGGTATGTTGTTTTAATTTAATTAATTTTATTTTTTAAAATAAAAATAATAAACATTAAAAAAATTACAAATTATAAAAAATATAAAAAAAACTTATAAAAAAATTTTAAAAAATGCTGTACTTCTGCCTTTTTTATTTTTTTTAATTATAATTTTTTTATTTTTAATTATTTTAATTATTATTTTATTTTTAATTTTATTTTTTAACTAAATAATTAATAAGTTATGAAATTATTTTTTATTAAAAATATTATTGTTTTAATCTTTTGATTTTTATTGATTTTTTATTCACAAAATAAGTGAATAAAAAATTATCATTAAAAAAATTTTAAAAAGAAAAATTTTATTATAACAAAAATTAAAATAAAAAACCAAAAAAATAACTAATATGTTTATTTCATTATTTTTCACTTTTTTATTAACTAAATAAATAAAAAAATTAATAAACATAAAAAAAATTAAAAAGACTAGACTATAGGTATGTTGTTTTAATTTAATTATTTTTTATTTTTTATTTTTTAATGTTTCTTTTATAAAATAAAAATAATAAACTTTAAAAAAATTAGAAATTATAAAAAATTAAAAGAGGCAGGGGTACAGGCCTACGCCCAAGCACATGCCTTTTTTATTTTTTTTAAATTATAGATTTTTTATATTTTAATTATTTTAATTATTATTTTTTAAATTTATTTAAATTTATATTTTATTTTATTTTTTAATTAAATAATTAATAAGTTATGAAATTATTTTTTACTTAAAATATTATTTTTTTATTGTTTTGATTTTTATTAATTTTTTTATTACAAAATAAGTGAATAAAAAATAAGCATTAAAAAAAGATAAAATTTATTATAACAAAAATTAATTTTATTTAATAAAAAATTATAAAACAATTAATTTGCGCCAAAAGACCAAAAATACTGTAGTTAGTTCATTGTAGCTCGTTTACTGTAGCGGGTGTACTGAGCGCTGAGTTGGTCATGAGGACGAAATTGTCCAAATTACATAAAATTAGACCATTTGGTAAGATTGGATTAGGGTTTGCCAAAATTGTAAATAGGGGGTTAAATAAGAATATTTTTGAAATTTTTCTTTGATTTGTGATACTATTTTAAATTGAGCATTACAACTTGGATAAGTCTCTTTAATAGTTGTTCTTGAAGTGTTAAAATTAGGTTTAAGAGTTTGAGTTAATACGAAGGACGAAATCAATTGGAAGAGAAAAGAAGTAATATTAATAGTTTAGACCATTTGATAGTTAATCTCAATTTCTGGAAAATAAAGCTATTTTTAAGAAAAACTCATTAGAGATAAAATTAATCTAAACTGAAAGACCTTTTTAATGAGTACTTATAATATTAAATTGAAGTACATTTGCTTTATTAAAGAACCTCCGAAATATTCTGATTTTGTCGGGTTTCGTTCTTAAAAGTTTTCAAGTTTTAAGGATGTATTTTTAACTTGAGAGCAATGATTCTGACCCGAGGACAATACTCTTGACCTAAGAGCAATGCTTCCGACTCGAGAATAATGCTCCGACTAAGAGCAAAGCTTCCAACCCGAGAACAATGCTCTTGACCGAGAGCAATGTTTTTGGCCCGAGGATAATACTCCTAACCTGAGAGTAATGCTTCCAACCTGAGAACAATGCTCCTGACTGAGAGTAATGCTTCCGACCTTAGAACAATGCTTTTAATCGAGAGCAATATTTCTGACCCGAGGACAATACTCTTGACTTAAGAGCAATGTTTCTGACCTGAATTGCATATCAAACTTTAAGAGGTCATAACTTTGGATTCAGAAAGAGTTAGAGAACATATAAAATATCACTGAAAAGCTCTTTTCGATCTCTATAACGTGATTACTAAGGTTTACCCGATTAAGGTCATTTTTTAGGTTAAAAATTCAATACACAGTTCATAGGTATATATATGACTAATACCTATTATGCATAGTTGCATCAATTAAGGGTTGTACAAGTGTGAATGGAATTGATTATTAATAATATTCAATATGTATTATTTGGGCACTGAGAACCTGAGAAAAGGACCTAGTAGGTGCGATATAAGTAGTGGGAGTGGTTACCCTCCCATTGTTGTGAGTAAATTTATACATACATGAATATTATATTGATATATATGTGTTATACATATATGAATTGCTTGTGTGTTAAACAAGCGATTTTATTGTAAAACTAAAACTTGAAATGATTATGTTTTCATGTTTTTATAAATGATTTAAATTGATATTGGGAGGATTTGATTATTTGGTCTGTTATTAAATGTTATTGGATATACATGTTGAAATGGTTGTGGAAGTTGAATTTATTTTATATGATTTGAAATCATAATTTGAGAAATGATTTGTTTTATGCATTTATAATGGTGATGAGACCAGTAAGGCCATATATTATTATATAGATAGTGTACTGTTTTTACTGTATATACAGGAAGGTAGCCTATGGACGGACTTATGAGAAGCCGCACAGCTGAGTGGAGCCACACATATGTGCAAACCCACTGTGTGCCATACACGTATGTGCAATTATAGATACTCTATAAAAAGTTCTAGTGACTTGATAAGGATATCTTGGATTTAACAATTATGACGAGGACAGTCGTTCATGTCACCAAGCGACTACTAGAGGCCAACATCCGTAAGATGAACATGTTTTTAAAACTATATGCTTTACAGAAAATAAATGATTTTATAAATAATGAAAAATAGTTTTCTTATTTATATGAACTCAATTGCTTATGGCTTTATGCATGAAAATCTCACTAATGATTTCGACGTTGCCTTGGCTAAGGTAGTGGTCAAAAAGGTATGGCCAGCCTGGTTTGGTTGTTTTAAACTAAGTGTAGACCTATGAATTATTTTTTATTATTTGACTTTAAATGAAATATGTATATACCTTTAAAGTATATTGTTAAGTGATCCCAATATCATGAATTTATAAATGTGTGTGCATGTATGTATATATGTATATACTTTATTTACTAACTGAATATAGTTGTATACTCACTTCTCATTATTATAACTTTCAAGTTAGGCGCTCTAGTACTCGCCAGGCTAGTAATAGCCGTAAAGAGCCTTCAGCGCTCTAGGTAGGCTTCTCTTGA
The DNA here is from genome assembly GCA_035584115.1 of Cedrela odorata. Lineage (NCBI taxonomy): Eukaryota > Viridiplantae > Streptophyta > Magnoliopsida > Sapindales > Meliaceae > Cedrela > Cedrela odorata. The sequence goes on along the minus strand of JAXCLQ010015658.1, from coordinate 8,613 downwards.
CTCACGTGTGTAACTTGTCTCATTGGATAAATGTATTTTAAAATTTTATAATGTATTTGTAAACTAAACGTTTATGTAAATGATTATGTTTTTTCAACCCCGAATGAAAACAAGATTTTATTTTATTTACTAAGTGCTGTGGATGAATTTATCATAGATGATCAATTCTTTGATGATGATTCCATGGATGGGAATTATTGTTTTATAAACTGTTTTCAAGGTTTATTGGTTGATAGGAAAGCCTTACATGCTCTCTTGATACATTTTGTCTATGGCGATTGTCACAGGGTGGACCTTAAGTTCGATGCGTGATAATTTTTGTGGTATCAGAGCCTTGGTTTAAAAAGGGTTTGTAAATGTTTTGGAAAACAATTTGATATTTTTAAAAAGGGTTGAATATGGTTTTGAAAATGAGTTTATTTTTAAATTATCCAGTGGATAATAAGTGAGTCAAGTAGTATATAAGTATATGCTGTTATGAAGCATATATAATCAAACTTCGTTTCTTTTTATAGTGAATATGCCTCCGCATATGGGAAGAGAAAGGGGTAGACCCTGTAGGGTACCTTTGCCTGAAGGGGAGCCGACAGATTCATTAATGTACCCCAGTTTCCTTAACAGGAACAACAAGCTCCATTTCCTCAGCCTGGGATGGAAATACCAACTAATGTGCCACCAGAGATGTGGACAGTGTTTATGGCATATTGGAATGCCTATAACTAAACTCTAGCTCAGCCTGAGCAAGTTCCCTTAGGACACTTACCCAATAAACCGATGATGGCACCTCCAATGCCAATAGTTCCTGCAGGTCCTACAAAATCTTCTAGACCGATTTACAAACTCTCTAAGTTAATTAAGGAAGCTAGGTAGTTGAAGTGTGAATCCTTTTCAGGGACTTCTATTGTTGCTGTGGCAAGTAAACAGATGAGATTGGCACAACAAAATTTACAATATATGGGTATTGCAAATGAGGATAAGTTGAGACTGGCTATATGGCCGTTGCAAGATAGCGCTGCTACTTGATAGCAGAATATATTAGTCAGATCTAGGACACAATTAACTTGAGTTGATTTTCTGAGACAGTTTTAAAATCAATATTTTACTCACTACTACGGCAATCAAAAAAGAAAGAAGTTATTGAATATGAGGCAGATAGGCAAAATAGTGTTAGAGTATGAAACTCAGCTGAGAGAGCTGACCGAATTTATTCCAAAGTTTGCCAATGAGGAGACACTTTGTGCCAAGTTTGAAGAAAGACTAAACTTGGACATCAGAGAGCGGATGCCAGTGATCAACACTCAGAGTTACCAAGAGATAATGCAGTTAGCACTTCGAGTAGAAAAGTTGACAGGGGAAGGAAAAACAAGAGTTGGCTTCCAAAAGAGAAAGGATTTAAATATCTCGATAGGCCAGTCGTCGAAGAAGAACCACAACAGTGGTTTATTTAGCGGTTCTTCTGCGCCTAGTCCTACTAATAATCCACATTTCTCTCCGCATGGATCTCTTGATTCAGATTTAGACCAGGATCAGTTGCTTCAAGGTCTGCTTCTGATTCTCAACAGACGCAGGGAGCTAGTAGATGCCCTCTTTGTAGAAAGCATCATAGTGGCACATATGGTCCTCCTCTGACATGTTTTCGTTATAGATAAATATGGCATATTAAGAAGAATTGCCCAAGATTAGGAGGACCTGAGTCGACCAGGAATTTCACAAGAGATTCGGTTCTAGTAGTACTTCTTCACCTTAGGGTACAGAGAGGAACTAACCTAAGGTTCATATTAAAGTCTTTGTACTAAACCAAAAACAGGCTCAAGTTAATCCAGATGTAATCGTAGGTATAATGTTGATCTTTAGTCAGCCAACATACATTTTTATTGACCCTGGATCTAATAGATCATTCATAAGCACATTATTTGCACATCGTACCAATCGAGAGTTAAGTCCCTTAGATCAGAAATTAGTAATACATACACCACTGGGGAAAAGATTGCTAAGAAAGACTGTATTTAGACAGTGTGAGGTGATAGTAGGAGAGACTACCTTAGAGGCAGATCTCATTCCACTAAACCAAGATTTTGATGCCATTTTGAGGATGAATTGGTTATATCACGCTCCAATACACCTATACGGGTGCATAACAACCGCCACACAACCGTGAAATATACATATCATCTGTACTCTCATAATTGTGTAAGGCTTCCAATATTCCATCCATACAAATATTTAAAATTTTCAAATTTAAGATTTCACATATAATGTTCACATAAATACATACACATGTATAAACATATATATTAAATCCACAACATTTATACCTACAATATATTTATTATTCACAAATCAATTACAAAACATAGTTTATGGATCACAATTAAACTTCCTATACATATATAACATCGGAGACCCTAAGTACCTACTAGTCTCTTATAACTGTATTTTGCCAAATTTAGTCTGAGAGTGGATTTACGACCTCCTCATAATCTATATAATCTGAAAATGTTTTAAGAAAATAAAAGAGTGAATATAACTCAATGAATAGATAAATAGTAGTAAATCTGAAAATTAGAAAACAAGATATGAGTAAGAGTACCAACCTTTTAACATAAGAAATATAAATTTTCATTATAATTTAAAATCATTTCATCAAATATAACAACAAGCTAAAACTAATTTCATAAACAATATCTGTGGATGTTCAAATAAAAATATTTGGGCTCGCCAGAAAACTATTTCTTGAGACATTCTCCTGTGTACATCCAGCTAACACCTTGAGACCAGCTAATGAGTTTTTCTGTATTAGTATATAAAACAATTTTATTAGCCCTCTCATTATTGTTAGCCTAGATAAGTAAATGCGGTGCCATACATCAACTCATCCAATTGTAACCTTTCATTTGCCTCTTAATAGACTACAAAAGCAGAAATAGTAACCTCTTCTTTGCCTCTTAACAGACGACAAAGGCGAAAATGGTAACTTCTCCCTTACCTCATACCCGGGTAAGAGCGAAATAGTTAACCTCTCATTTACCTCCTTTCTCGTGAAAAGGCAGAATATGTAACCTCTTCCTTACCACTTTCTCAGGTAAGAGCGGAATATTTAACCTCTCCCTTACCCCTTTCTCAAGTAAGGGCAGAATATATCTGTGTATAAACACGCTTAACTGAGCACTTGCACCCAAACCTCAAACATAAAATCTGCATACAATGTTCATCAAATAATTCACATGATAAAACAAATCAATTTATTATACGTTAACCTATCCACAAAACATTTTATAAATAATCAAAAAAAATTATAAAACATACCCTTACTCATAATATATCAATTCCATATTTACATTACATTAAATTTTCCATAAATCCATAAGATGATCAAACATTTAAATCATTCTTAAATTTTAAAATTTTCAAAAAATAATTTATCATTTTTAAATCATTTTATTTTAAAAATTCTTAAAAATCTATCAATCTACTCACCTGTACGCTCTTAAATTCCCGACTCAAGGTATTGATGTCGAATGCTTTGGTCGTTGATCTACAATTATATAATTTCTTCATTAGATTCTATATAAACTGTGCCTAATCAAATAAAATAAATATAATATACATAACTTATCGCTTAACTAACAATAATATACTTGAAATACCCATTGAATATAATTTAAATTTAGTCTAGGGGTTTCTTTTATAAACCGGCACACTGTACGCTTGCAAGAAACGCCCGCCGCTCAAAATTACAAATGTATTTTGACCTAATCTTTGGTGACATACTCTATTATTAGTCTAGTTTATGCCACACTTTACGGATTTAGGTTTTAACTTTGATAATTTAAGTTAAGCCAAGTTTTTGACATATAGCTCATAAAAACAGGGTATGTCTTTGGTAGGACGCCCATTTTCAAAAATTTACTGTAATCTCATTTCTTGGCAAAATGAGCTAATTTTTGTATATTGTGCTCCTAGATGTCTAGTTTCCATATAATTTTACGGATTATCAACCCAACATCAGAAACTCTTCCAAATCTCATTTTTCCGAGCCTTGCTCAGATTTCCAGCGACTACATCCATCCGAATTCGTTCTATATTTTTAATATAATTTCAATCACTAATTTCATGACCTAACATGCCTAAATCCTTCATTTTTCCATCCTCTAAACACCTATATAGGAGTGTGCGATGACCACTCACATTTCACCTAATTACGCAAGCGTTTTTGCCACATTGCGTATGTACAAAATCTGCCGACAATTTTCTTATTTACCATGCTATCACCATTTTTATGCCTTTTACCATTTTGATATCTTATAACTTTTTAAATCTAAATTGTTCATACACTAATGTCATCAAATTAAGGCCTCAAATTAGTTTATGTCCTGCTATGTATAAATCCTCACCATCACTCACCTTCCATGCCTTTATACCTATTTCATGCTAATTCACCTTCTCATTTCTTAACACCATTTAACATACTTAAATTTTCTCATTTTCCAGCAATCAAAACATTATCATTACTCAACCATATTTATACCAAATGGCCTTACACCATTTCTACTCACAGCCACATTTTTCACATCACCACACATCAATTTATACCATTTTCACTTCATCCACATCAAATACATCATACACATGCATGTATAGATAATTTACAGCAATCATACTTGTTCAATCAACTCATAATTTCACTTTCTTTTCAAGTTTCAACATAGATTAAATGCAATACACAACCAAATTTATAAAATCATTGTTAAATGAACATATAGATGTATATATTTACACTTACCACTTTGTTAAACACTAAGCTTCTTCACCTTTTTCACTTTCTTTCTCTTCTTCCTTCCTTATCTCCTTTTCGGCCAAAACTTCATTCCTCTCACTAGTTCAAATTTATGCTTCTTATTCTCCCTTTGCTATTTACATTTGACCTCCCTTTTTATTTCTCCTCATTTCCTCTTTTCATTCACGTTTTGACATGTTTTCTTCTTCCTATTTTATTTCTCCTCTTGTCTTATGCTTGGAACTACCCTAATCTCTATGCCTCTATATCATATGACGCCAATGGAGCTTAAAGAGCTCAAGGTTCAGTTGCAAGAATTAATTGATAAGGGTTTTATTAAACCCAGGTTTTCTCCTTAGGGCGCACCTGTTTTGTTTGTGAGGAAAAAAGATGACACTTTAAGATTATATATTGATTACCGTCAGTTGAATAAGGTGGTCATCAAAAATGTACCTAACCATTAGAGATAGTTATTAGTGGTCAAGTATGAAGAAGGGCATAGCTGAGTATGTTACGAGATGTTTAGTGTGTTAACAAGTTAAGGCAGAACATCAGAAACCAGTGGACACTTTGCAACCTTTACCAATACCGAAATATAAATGAAAGCACATCACCATGAATTTCGTGGTTGGTTTACCACATACTCAAGCAGGACATGATGTTATATGGGTTATAGTGGATCATCTGACGAAGTAAGTACACTTTTTGCCAATCTATATTAAGTATTTTTTGGAGAAACTGGCAAGACTTTATATAGCAGAGATCGTAAGACTACATAGAGTACTCGTCACCATAGTGTTTGATAGACATCCTCGTTTCATATCTCAATTTTGGCCGAAATTTCATAAAGTTATAAGTACTACTTTGAACTTCAGTTCTGCATTTTATCCTCAGACTGATGGTCAGTCAGAGAGAACTATCCAGACCTTAGAAGATATGTTACAGTCATGTGTCATAGAACTTTAAGGTAGTTGGGATATACACATACCTTTGATTGAACTTGCATATAATAATAGTTATCAAGCTAGCATTGGTGTGGCTTCGTATAAAGCCTTATACGGTAGAAAGTGTCGAACACCTTTATGTTGGGATGAAGTCAGTGAAAAGCTAGAAAATATAGAATTAATAGAAACCACCATTGAGAAGAATAAGATCATTCGTGAAAGATTGAAAGTGGCACAAGATAGGCAGAAGTCTTATGCTGATCACCGACGAAGAGCTTTAAAGTTTGATGTCGATGACATGGTGTTTTTAAAAGTATCACATTGGAAATGGGGTGAATCATCTTCAGAATCAAGACAAGTTGCATCCTAGTTTTATCAAGCTATTCAGAATAATGGAAAAAGTGGGCACAGTAGCCTACAGACTAAAGTTGCCCTTCAAAGTTGGTAAGAATACATAATGTGTTTCATATTTCGATGTTAAAGAAGTATGTGCCAGGTCTTTCGCATATTTTAGAGACACCTCTAGTAGAGTTAAAGAATGACTTGAATTATGAAACTTATTTTGTTGGGATAGTTGATCAACAAGATTGAGTTCTAAGGATTAAGACTATTCCTATGGTAAAAGTTGTGTGGCAAAATGCAAATGTCGATGACATAACTTAAGAGCCTGAGCACCTCATGCAATAACAATACCTGTATCTTTTTCAGTAACTGGTATGTGAAATTTTGGGAACAAAATTCTTTTAAGGGGGTAGAAATTGTAAACCTTATTTCACTAATATAGGGACTAAAAAAAGGGGTTTTACAAAGTTTCAAACTATTTTTAAAATTTTAAAAGGGATAGGGGCCTAATTGAAATTTTACTATAAGATAAAAGAAATTGGCCCAGCTTCACCCGTATTCATTTTCTTTATTCTCTCTCAATTCTAGGTTAAATCACTTTAAATTTGGCCTGTTTTCATTCAAATTGCCATTGTCAAATGATTTCTCGTCATCTCATCTTCAATTTAGTACCAACGTTGGACTAAAACAGGTAAAAAGGAGCAAGCAAGAAATTTAGGTTTCGAAGATAAGGTTAAGGTTGAAGTCAATTTGGAGGATTCTTCAAATCCGAGGATTCAAGTAAATCTAAGAAGTTTTCTTGAGTTTTGGTAAGTATTCCAACCATTTTAAAGTTTTATAATTTATTTTGGCGTAGATTTTGAAATGGATTTTACTGTACATGAGTTAAGTTTTTGATTTGTGATACTGTTTTAAATTAAGCATTATAACTTGGATAAGTCTCTTTAATGGTTGTTCTTGAAGTATTGAAACTGGGTTTAAGAGTTTGAGTTAGTACGAAAATAGATTAGGGTCAAAATCTGTTGAAAGAGAAAAGAAGTAGTATTGATAGTTTGGACTTTTTGATAGTTATTCTCTATTTCTGAAAAATAGAATCATTTTTAGGAAAAACTCATTAGAAATAAAATTGATCTACACTGAAAGACATTTCCTTCGAGTACCTATAATATCAAATCGAAGCACATTTACCTTATCAAAGAGCCCCCGAAATATTCTGATTTTGTCGAGTTTCGTCCTTAAAAGTTTTTAAGTTTTAAGTATGTACTTCCGACACGAGAATAACGCTCCTGACCTGAGAGCATTACTTTTGACTTAAGAATAATAAACCTAATCTGAGAGCATTGCTTTTGACCCGAGAACAATGCTCCTGACTTGAGAGCATTGCTTCTAACCCGAGAATAATATTCTTAACTTGAGAGCATTGCTTCTGACCCGAGAAGAATGCTCTTGACCTGAAAACAATGCTTCTGAACTGGGAACAATGCTATTTACCAAGAACAATACTTTTGACCTGAGGATAATACTCTTGGCCTAAGAGCAATGCTTCTGACATAAATATGTATACTTATTTGTGTATATATAGTTATATATATGTTTGTGTGTTAAACAAATAGTTTTCATATTAAAGAATGTTCGAAATGCATGTGTTATAAATGATTTACTCGAAATGCATGTGTTACAAATGATTTACTTTGATATTGGTGTTGAAGATATGCCCTAGAACCAATCCTGTCATACAGTTTAGGGATATCATCCTTATGTATATATATAACTTTATAATTAATTGTAAATTAGTTTACGATTAATAAAATGGTTGTCATATCATTTTGCATATTTAGTTACGTATACATATTGTACATAAAATACAGAATGAGATCCCGAGATGTATTATGACGTCAGGACTCTATCTGCAAAGAGTTGTAGATATGAGTACAGAGTATGATTTAAATACATCCGAATCAGTTCCCGATTAAGGTATTGTCATATAGGAGTATGACATTGCATGACTGGCATGTTTGATGTTGCTAAGGATTAGTATTTGATATTAATGTTGGGTGACGAGTCTCATGTCACAAGAGTATAAACATGAGTAAAACGTTGAAGAACGTGTTACTGAACATGACCAAACGTGACGAATCACATGAGTGATTATCCATAGTCAATGATGCATCACACAATCGTACTGTGTACCATAGTCCTTTGACTTGAGGTGTCATGGCTGCCCTTCGCACTGAGGCACATCGTTCACTTGTGTATATAGCACCGGACTAGCCACGCTTGGTGAAAGAAGCTTGCTAGTAGTGTGTTCTTGGTATATGAGGACAGATGATGACCAAGGTGGAATTTGTTAGCTCAGATATTAGAGATTAAGATCCTAAACGAAAATGTCATACATGAGAAATGAAATCTCTAGCCAGAGTACGTGTTTCCAAAAAGGTGTTTTTGAATACATGATTCCTGTATATATATTATTAATTAATATTAAGATATTTATTATTATATTAATATAATTGATATTTATATTTTATGATTACATTAATCATATTAAAT
>JAXCLQ010015648.1:0-36463 GCA_035584115.1 Cedrela odorata | reverse complement strand
ATTTATGGCATTTTGTATCTAAGTGTCAATTTTACTATTCATGCGTGCTAAAATAAAATTTCTTCGAACCTTAACGCTTCCAAATACTTCATTAATATCGAAGTTGATTATATTTAAATAATATCAAATTTAGTGGGTTCTACAAATATAGAGAGAATAATCGATGCCAAATTTCAGTAATCAAATCAAACAGAGAAAAGAATCTATGAATGAAACTTTAAGCTAACACAATATACGAAATTATCTTCAAGAAAGAACAAGCAACAATCAAGAAAGAATGGAAATTTTCCCAAAGAGAATCACTCTCTATTTTTATTTATTCTGCAATATCAATCTATGCATTGACCTCTTGTTTTTAGTATCGATCCTCTATATCGACCTCTCGTTTTTAGTATTAATCCTCTATATCGAGCTCTACTTCTCCAATAACAAATAAGTATAGTTTCCAGTTACAAGATTAGACTTATATAGCTAACAACCATGTATTGATATAAACCAAAACACATCGATACATTACCTAACTAATTAAACTAATCTTGCCAAATCAGCAGCCTTTTGCCAGCTTAACTTCTTGCCAACTCAGCTTCCTACAACAATGACTTTCTGTTGTTTGAAACTGCTTTTTGTTATTCCAAACTGCAAAAAAGAAATGGAAGTTGAATCACATCCACAATTCTCCACCTTGATTCAAGTTCCAGTTATTGCATCCATCTAAGACTTACACACAATCTATATGATCTGATAATCCTCAAATTATCAAGCGTTTTCACTACATATGCTTAACAATTTCAGGCAACCTTTAAACTTCTTGCTAGAAACTGATTTAGTCAGCATATCAGTAGGATTATCATAAGTATGAACCTTAAACACATTCACCTCACCACTTGAAATCACATCTCTGATGTAATGAAGTCTTACATCAATACGCTTAGTCCTTTCATGGTGAGTTTGATGCTTAGACAACTGAATAACACTTTGGCTATCACAAAACAGGCACACTTCTTCCTAATGAACACCTAACTCGTTTATCATACCCCTTAACCAAATGGCTTCTTTAATAGCTTCTGTCAAGGCATTAAACTTAGCTTCAGTAATAGACAAAGACACTACATGGTAAAGTAATGATTTCTAGCTGATTACACAATTGTAAAACAAGAATACAAAACCAAAAGTTGACCTCCTTTTGTCTAAGTCTGCAGCAAAATCAGCATCTACAAAACCTCTAATTCTAATTATGTTTTCTCTTTTTCTTCCATAAATCATTTTCATCTTTATGCTTCCTTGATGTATCTAAACATTCATTTTATTGCTTCCCAGTGGCTTTTCCCAGGATTCCCTTATGAACCTGTTTACCACACTCAATTGATGAGCTAAATCAGGTCTTAATATAAACAATAACATACATTATGCTTTCCACAACATTTGCATATGGTATCTTTAACATCAGCTTCTTTTCATCTTCAGTAGTTGGTACTTTATTAGTTGACAAATAGAAATGAGATGCAAATGGCAATTTTACTGCCTTAGAATCCTCCATATTAAACCTTTTCAAAACCTTCTTAAGATAACTTTCTTGGGATAAGTTCAACACCTTTTTTCCTCTGTCTTTTAGTATCTCAATGCCTAGTATTTTCTTAACATTTTCCATATCTTTCATTTCAAACTCAGAACATAATTGATGCTGAAGATTAACTATCTTCTTTATGTCTTTAGCTACAATTAGAATGTCATCTACATAGACTAGTAGATAGACCATTTAATTTAAATTCTGACTTATGAAATAAACACAATGATCATACTGACTTCTCCTATATCCATTGCTTCACTTGAACTCATCAAATATGATATTCCATTGCCTTGGGGATTGCTTTAGTCCATACAAGGACTTCTTCAACATGCATACTTTATCCTCATCACCAACCTTTATAAAGCCCTCTTGTTGAGCCATATAAATCTCTTCCTCAAGCTTTCCATGGAGAAAAGCTGTTTTAACATCCATTTGTTTAAATTCAAAGTCAAAAACTACAACAAAGGCCAACAAAAGTCTTATTGATACATGTCTAACTATAGGAGCAAATACTTCTGTAAAGTCAATACCTTCTTTTTAAGAGAAACCTTTGGCCACTAATTTTGCTTTGTATTTCACAGCTTTAGTAGTGTTCACATTCTCTTTCTTCTTAAAGATCCATTTGCACCGTACAACTTTCTTTCTATTTGGCCTAGAAACGAATTTCCAATTCTGGTTCTTTTGTAAATAGTTCATTTCTTCAACCATAACATTATACCAATGCTTAGCTTCTGATGATTCCATTGCTTTCTTGAAAGAATTTGGTTTTGAACCTACAAACTGATCAGCTACATTCAGGGCATATGCTATTAAGTTAGCATAACCAAACCTTACAGGTGGCTTTATATTCCTCTTAGCTCTATCCCTTGTCAGTTCATAGTCTTGGATTGTAGGCTTCTTTTTTGTTGTATCCTCAACTTCATTGTCATCATCTGAATAGTTATTCTTCTGTTTATCAAGCTTCACCATAAATTCATATGTATCTTTGTGGGTTTCTGACGCGATTGATTCTTAGCCTAAGGTATTTTCTTTCTTGATTATATCATCTTCATGGAATCTGACATCCTTGCTTATAATGCACTTGTTGTTCTTGCCATCACTGCACCATAACTTGTAGCCTTTAACTCCTTGAAGGTAGCCAATGAAGATTCCTTTAACTACTCTTACATTCAACTTTCCTTGATTGATATGAGCATATGCAGTACATCAAAAGACTTTAAGGTGACTTAAAATTGGTAGATGTTTAGTCTAAAGTTCTTTTGGTGTCTTGAAGTTTAGAGTAGAAGAAGGACTTCTATTCATCAAATAAGTTGTTGTGCTGACTGCCTCTACCCAAAAGAATTTTGATAGCCCAGCATTTATCAGCATACACCTAACCTTTTCCATGATTGTTTTATTCAGCCTTTTAGCAACACCATTCTGCTGAGGATTGAATCTGACAGTCTTGTGTCTTAGTATTCCATATACTTTGCATAAATAATCAAAAGTCTTGTTATAATACTCCATGCCATTGTCAGTTCTCAAGGCTTTAACATGTTTACTGGTTTAATTCTCAATAAGTTTAAGTTATTCTTTGAACTTACCAAGAACTTGATATTTACTTCTTAATGTATAAATCCATATCTTTCTTGAGTAATCATCAATTATTGAAAGAAAATACTTGGCCCCTCTCAATAAATTTACTTGTGCTGGACCCCAAACATCTGAATGTAAGTATTCAAGTATACCATTTGTACTATGAATTCCTAAACCAAACTTGATCCTATGGTGTTTTCCTAACACACAACTCTCACAAAATTTGAGAGATCCCAGTGTACTACAACCAAGAAGACCTTTGATATGAACCTCGCCAACAACGTGACAAAACCTAACATCAAAAGTAGAATTAAACCCCAAAATCTTCAAGATGCAAGTTTGTTGAGTTTTGATCAGTTACCTAACAAGATACCAAGAATCTCAAGAATAATTCAAGAATTTAAGTGATAAGTCTGGTTATTTTTAAACGCCATAAGAATAAACTTGATAAGTTCAAGAATCCTTTCAAGAATGAAAGGATAACTCTCAATTATTATTCTTGACTAATAAAAACATACAATGCTTGTTCCTTTATATATAGTTCCAAAATTTAACCTAGACTATAGAATTCGAATCAGAAAAGGAAAACAACTAAATTAGAAATTTGACTTAAAAAAACTACTAAATTAAAATTTTGACTTAGAAAAGGAAACTACTAAACTAAAAATTTGATTCATAAAAGGAGACTATTAAATTAGAAATTTGACTTAGAAAAGGAAACTTCTTCTAGAGCCTTAATCATAGTGACTAAGTTCTCTTGTTACTAATTTGGACTTATGCTAGGCCCCTACGTGTTTGTCGTTTCACCAATTTGTTGAATTAGACCATTTAACGCTTCTTTAAAATGCTTGGCCTTAAGTCTTGTGATTGGGCCACTTGGCAAGCTTAATGGATCTTGTGACTGCTGTCCTTGAGTCCCTCCAAGCCCACGTGTGAGTTGCCCCTCTTGTTGAACGGAACAGTGAGTTCATCAAGCTCTGTTTCCGTGAGCAGCGGAAGTGCGACGCATGAAATCAGCTTCTAGGCCCGCGACTACCACAAAGGAGCCATGGCCATCTTCATGAACCTGCAGAATAGGCTCCAAATTGATCTGAACATGCACACATACATGTTTCGGCTTTTAAAAATCATGCTCTGTTCAAAATTTAAATCACAGAGATGAGATGTCTCACCTTTGGCTTTGTAATTTGGGATAGCAACAAGCTTGCTTCCTCAAGTGATCCACACGCTGGAGTGATGAAGCTAGTTCCGGCTTGTTTGGGATTTGAAAACTTCAGTTTGAGCTTCAACAAGCTCACTAAGCTTTCTCTCTCTATGGTTTCCTCTTTTCTCTCTTCTGTTCTTGCTCCGGTTCACAACCCAAGATTGCTTCTCTCTTTTGTCTTTGCTTTAATTCACAACCAAGCAACTTAAACTTGCTTCACCAAGCAACTTACGATTGAAGAAGAAGAAGCTTTTGGTTTTTACAAAAACAGAGAAGAAGAAAGACACACCTTTTAAAAAATAGAGAAGTGTATTATATAAAATAGCATTACGTATATTGTATATATAAGCTTAACACTTAAGCTTTTGTTTTATTTTTCCACCGACGCCACCTATGTCATTTAACTGACTTGCATCTCTAAAATATCAAAATGAAATCAATGCAAATGTGAATCATGGTTAAGTTGGTGAAGTGCATTGATTATTCTTAATCAAATGCATGCATTACAATAATACACATATACATTAATACATTAATACATTATTAATATAATATATATACATTAATCAAATTAACATATATACACTTATATTAAAATAAAAGAGAGAGAGAAACAATTACATATATATATATATATATATACACATTACTTTAATATATATATACACATATATTAATAAATATCTTACATATATACATATATATATATATATATCATTACTTTAACGATATATATAGATATATATATATTAATAATACATTTTAGATATTTATTATTATATTAATATAATTAATATTTATATTTTATGATTACTTTAATCATATTAAAATATAATACTAATATATTAATATTATTGCATTCACAAATCATATTTACGATATCCCAAAATTAAAGCGAAATATTTTTCACGCTTACGCGTGCTAGCGCGTAAGAGCCAAGAAATTTATTCTTTACAATAAAGAATCATATTGCTACTTGATCAATATCTGTACAATATCATTAACCAATTAATGATTATTGCATAGTAGCAATAGCCATCATCATCATGTAACCGACTATGTGTGTGACCCCCGTGTTCACTGTGAGCTTGACATAGGTGGACACGAACTCTTTCGTATCTCTTCGGTACAACTTTTTATAACCAAAATTCTCAATGATCATGCACAACCTCTAGCAAGATGCCACAACCCCTAGACACTAATGAATCCATATAGTCGTACGTTTATGTAGTAAAGTCTCTTTACTATCAACTCCCGATTGAGTGCGGGTCATGGAATTGTCAAACCTCTAACTCAATCATAGAAACAAGGTCTCGAATCAAATATAGGAATCATGTATCCGAAAATACCTTTCTAGAAACACGTACTCTGGCCAGAGATTTTATTTCCCACGTATGACATCCCCGTCTAGGATCTCAAGCTCTAATATCTAAGCCAGTAGATTCTATCTTGGTCATCACCTGTCCTCATACACCTAAACACATTGCCGGCAAACTTCTTTCACCAAGCGTGGCTAGCCCGGTGCTATATACACAAGTGAATGATATGCCTCATTGTAGAGGGCAGCCGTAACACCTTAGGTCAAAGAACCAGTGGTACACTAGTACGGCTGTGTGATGTATCATTGACTGTGGATAATCACTTATGTTATTCGTCACGTTTGGTCACATTTAGTAACACGCACTCCAACGTATTACTCATGTTTATGCTCTTGTGACATGAGATTCGTCACCCAACTATTAGCATTAAATACTAATCCTTGGCAGCATCAAACATGCCAGTCACGCAATGTCATATTCCTATATGATAATACCTCAATCGGGAACTAATTCGGATGTATTTAAATCAGACTCTGCACTCATATCTACAACTCCTTACAGATAGAGTCCTGACGTCATAGTACATCACGGGATCTCATTCTGCATTTTATATATAATATCTAGATATAAATGCAACTATATATACAAAATGATATAAATGTCATTTTATTAATCATAAACTAATTTACAATTAATTACAAAGTTATATATACACAAAGATGATATCCCTAAACCGTATGACACAATTGGTTCTATGGCATATCTTCAACACTTGTATACATGGTTGCGCAGGTTCGTTTGCATCAACTTTGTTTCTTCAACTCATTAAGGCCTCTTTCTCCCAAGTGTCCTAGTCTTAGATGCCACATCATAGCCAAGTATGAATCTTGAGACCTGACATTGCTTCTTACATCTGTTACTGCATTTCCTTGCAAAACATACAACCCATTTCTTTTAACTCCTTTTAATAAGATTAATAAACCTTTCATCACTTTAAGAACTTCATTTTTGCCTTAAATGAACAACCAACATCATCAAACATTCCTAAAGATAGCAAATTTCTTTTCAGCTATAGTACATACCTAACCTTTTCAAGATTCCTTCAGATTTCATCATGAAGCTTAAGTCTAATAATGCTTATTCCTTGTACTTTGCAAGACATATTATTCCCTATTAAGACCTTTTCCCATCTATGATTTCTAAAGATGTAAACAGAGTTTTATTAGGGCACATATGGGATATGCATCTAGTATCCATAGTCTATTCATGTTCTGGTTTGTCATGAGAGACTATCAACATAAAGGCATTCTTGAAATATTCTTCAGTTACCATTGTTGTATCTCTTTGCTTTTTAGAGGATCCTTACTTCTTTTGATCTTGTTTTTCTAGACAATTTCTTCTAAAATGACATTCTTTGTGGCAGTGAAAGCATTTTAACTTTTCACCTTTAGAGCTTGACCTTGATTGCTTTTTTCCCTTGAAATCTTTCTTCTCTTGTCTTTCTCTTGCATTCAATCCTTTAGCTACTCTAGAATCTTTCTAATCAGACTTCTTAGCTTTTTAAAACTTAAATAAGATTTCACATCATCCATGGTGACTGTATCTTTTCCATAAAGCAAAGTCTCCACAAAATGTTCATAGCTTAGTGGCAGAGAGGTTAGAACCATCAATGTCTAATCCTCATCCTTGAATTTGATATCAATTGTATCAAGATCAAGGATGGTCTTATTGAAATTATCAAAATGGTCTTTGATCGAACCTCCTTCCTCAAGGCTAAATGCATGGAGCTATTTCTTCAAGTATAATCTGTGTGCTAATGATTTCTTCATGTATTTTGATTCTAATTTATTCCATAGACCAAGGGCTGTGTTTTCCTTTGATAATTCCCTTAAAACTCCATCACCAAGAGACAAAACCAAAGCACTATGTACTTTCTTTAAGATTTCTTTCTTCTTAGTTTCTTTCAAGCCTTCATGAACCAAGTAGGCTTCATCTTCATCTTCCAAAGATTGAAGTCATTCTCACTTGTAAATTCCTTAATTAAGAATTTTGAAAAAACCATTCTACAGATTCTTGTGGAGCTCTAATACTAATTGTTGAATAATTCTATCACAACCAGTAAGAATGTAGAGAGAATAACTGATGCCAAATTTCAATAATTAAATCAAATAGAGAAAAGAATCTATATGTTGATGCAGCAAAAATCCCTTTTTGGATTCTGCGCACCAACAACAATCTTCTTCTGGCTCAGACGTTTTCTGATCTGTAATCACAGTGAAACTTCAGGGGTAAAAGCCGGTTGTCTGACGAAAACTTACGATGCTTAAGTCAGGGTTTTACATTTTTATTGAAATAATTAAAAAAAAATATTGGCTTCTAATATCAGAATTTCGGTAGTCGTACCTGGTTGTCATTGGTCTTCTTTTATAGACATTTGTTTCTCTCAAATATGGTGGAATTCTATGAAATTTGAAAATAAATATCTCGTCATGCGAGGATCACAGAGATTCCAATAGGTAAGCTTCGGCTTTCGGATTTTATGAGATCACGTGCCTTTTGCGTAGAGTATATCTACCAGGCTTTAGGATTTTTATTATGTAAGAAGTGTTACTTAGCAAGAATCCTTGTTGTAGAATAATCTAGAGAAAATATAAGAAGGAAGTGAATCTTTCACAAATACTTAAATGTTGAGAGGTCTTAGGAATCCTTGTTTGAGACTCCTTTATCCATCTGAGATGAGCTCGAGTGTTACATATTTGAGGTCTTCATAAGCTGTAACTGAGGCCTTTATAAGCTGTAGCTGAAACCTTTATAAACTGTAGCTGAAACCTTTATAAACTATATGGCTGAAACCTTTATAAGTTGTAGCTAAGACCTTTATATTCGAGACTTTTATGAAAGAAATCAGTTTGAGATGCCGGCCCAAGACCTTTTAATTGCCCTCCAGAGGTTTTGACTCTTGAAAAAACCTAAGGCTTCTTCACTATTCAGACAGCTCTTATCGGGTGGCGCTAAGTCTTGGAATGTTGCTTATCTCTTTATGCAGGGCCATTCTGGGCCTATAATCTATTGGGCCTTACGTATATCCTGGGCTATATACCCAACACTATGAATGAAACTTTAAGCTAACATAATATATGAAATTATCTTCAAGAAAGAACAAGCAACAATCAAGAAAGAATGGAAATTTTCCCAAAAAGAATCACTCTCTGTTTTTATTTATTTTGCAATATTGATCTGTACATCGACCTCTCGTTTTTAGTATCGATCCTTTATATCGACCTCTACTTCTCCAATATCAAAAAACTCTAGTTTCCAGTTACAAGATTAGACTTATATAGCTAACAACCGCGTATCGATATAAACCAAAACATATTGATACATTGCCTAACTAACTAAACTAATCTTGCCAAATTAGCAGCTTCTTGCCAACTCAGTTTCCTGCAACAATAACTTTTTGTTATTTGAAACTGCTTTCTGTTATTTGAAAATGCAAGAGAGAAATGGAAGTTGAATCACATCCACAGACAAAGATTCAAACCATGCAAATTTCGTATTCATTACTTATGAAGAACTTTATTAATTTTATTAAAAAAATTATTCATTTTTTTGCTTACTTATTTGTTTCTTTAAATATAGGGGTCCGATTTAATTGAAGCCATATTCTTTAATTTGGATTTGAGAGATTGACGTCGACTTCCTAGCTGGCTAGAGAATATGGGGAATTTAAAATCTTTGAAAATCATCTTTGGAGAGATGCAGCTATCAGTCTACTACCGTCTGATAACAAACTTGAAAAAGCTACGTTTTATGAAGGCAGAGGTTTGGTGTTGCCTCCATTACTAGAAAATAGAAATTCCTCGAGATGTCGGCTGTCTATAATTGTTGGCAATATTAGATCTAAGTAAAAATAAATTTGGGAAATTATTTAGGTACAAGCAATTGCAAGCGGTTCGAATCTCTGCCAGAGCTTGCGGAATGTATAGGAAGTTTAGATTTATCCCTACTGGATAAACTATCCCAAAGCACCGATGAATCTTCTTGGCACAAAATAGAGTTCATCTCATAATGTTCTTCTGATGTCTATAGCTTATGCGATAAGTCATTATTGGTCCAATACTGGTAGCGACCTTGTCACTAGTCTTCTCTCCAATGGGGAAGAATTCATCGTCGGGGTTCTCAAAAAATAGCATTGAAGCAAGCTGTTATCAGTATGCAAAATTGATGCTGAAATGTCATATGCCTTTTACAAGGTTAGGTTTTGTTTGATTTTATTGTAGTACGATTTTTTGCCATGAAATAAAACCATCAGCTGTCAATATTCAACTCTTATAAGTAGTATAAATGTGCGAGGGAGTAATTAATGTTAGCTACCAAATTAAATAAGTGTTTACTAAACATTTTAATCCTTGTATTTTTAAAATTAAGTAAGAGTACAACAATTTCAAACTAACGATTAGTTTGAGACTAGTGTGCTTTTGCTGTCAAAGCACAATAGTTAAAGTGCTTAGTAATTGATAAATTTCACTAACTCACACTCTTGTACTTAACAATTAGTGATTTTAACTCACAATTATTGTGGGTTAAAGGTACAACAGTACCAAATAAGGTTCGAACTTTAATTCGAAAGTAGTAAGTAATTCACACATATTTAACTCAATGCTCATACGAAAAGATTGAAAGAATAAGACACAACGAAGGAAATGAAAGTAAATTAATTGCTTGTAGGAAAAAGTATAGATGAAGAAATGTATTCTCTGGCATTGAAAGTAATGGCCGCGGTGGCTCTCTATGAACCCTATGAATGTAAGCAACTCTTCAAGTAGATACAGATAGCTTTTGACCAAATTTATATAATGCATGAATGATAGATTTCCCCTTCTACATAGTTACTGTTAGAATTAAAACAGTAATTTTTTGACAGCAATAATAAAAAGCCGCGAGGAGTTGCTTTTCAAAATAATTTATAGAATTAATATATAGTGATATTTAATGATATGCTCATTATATCCACGTCTTCTTAATAAGATGACAAATGTTTTATTTTATTTCTTTTTAATTATTTATTTCTTCAGATTTAGTTCTGCATCAAAACAGTTATTATATGCGTTATTAACCGAAAGACGGAATGTACTGATTCATTGAATTTTGGCTAGCAGGTTGCGTACATTATAATGTTCTTACAATAATTTTTTCGTTATAGGATAAAAATATATTCACTGTTTAATGGGCTTGTTTAATATAAATAAATAAATAAACTGTCTTCGTATATAGTTATTGCTAATATTTGAACGTTCATCAGCAGATGCCGGTGTTTGCAGCAGCTTCTGCTGCCATATTCAAGGGTTCATGTGTTGTTCAAAAGCTACTTAAACAGGACAATCCTTACCTTGGATTTGATCCAAGAACAGGTTATAAAGATAAACAAGAAAAAGAAATTAAGTGATTTTCATTGTTATTCTGGTTATGTTTTTAGTAAGATAAGAACGATATTGTTATTTTCAAAACTGCTTCAATATGTTAACATATATTCTTAAGAACATAGTTAGTTTTTGTCCATAATAAAACATTAGAAGCTGAAGATTATAAGAAGGGGAATAATTGTAAAAACAGCTTTCATTATCACAATGAGACTTGAAATAGAACGTCAAATATAAATAAATCATAAATATTAATTATCATTAAGATATAACTTTTGGCTAATACCCCTTACCCAAATACTTTTACATTCTTGATCAAATGGTGCATTTCAATAATTATCAACATAATTATTAACATATTTTCAACAACCTCTGTTATTAACATATTTTCATTCTCTTTATATCAATTATTAAGTATAAATAATTATCAACATAATGCTGACGTATGTATATTTTAAACTGCAAGTTACGTTTCTCCTATCTCGTAAGTTAAAAATTTAACAAGAGCCGGCCATGTATGTAGTTCAGAATTTGGCAGAAATTATGGAGTTGATGGGCAATAGCAATTTGTTCCAGGATTCCTTACTATTCTCCAAGATGATGAAAATGTTGGTGGCCTTCAAGTGATGGACAAATTTTTATATTTATTATTTTTTTTTATTTTATTTAAATGATAACTAAAATTGTTTGTTTGAATGATATATAAATGTTTTAATATTTAAATTTTATATAAAATAAAATAAAATATTTGATAGAAAGTAATTATTTTAGGTAAGAAATATATAAATACGTTTTTGAGATAGAAAATTATGAAAGACATTCCCCCAATTTAAGGTTGGCAAAGAACAGCATCCAGCCGGTGAGACTGTTTTATTTCTATCCATAATTTCTCCTTTTTTTTAATCCTTTAATGATTCACTATAATGAAAATTTGTGAAATCTTGTATCAGATCGGTAGTAGAATCAGTTGGAGCAAGAGCAGGACCAGAGTGAGTGAGTGAGTTCATCACTTTATAATTCTAATTTTTTTTCTTTTAATGAAGTATTAAGAATTGTTGTAACATTCTGTCTGCATGTTGTCTATTCTCCTCTATGTTAAAATTTGTGTAACAGACAGCAAGCAGTTGTAATGACATAGCTTGAGATCTTTGAATTTTTGGTACATGTGGTGATTAATTTTGTTAATATATTCAATTACATCAATAACATCTTGCCATCCGTGGCTATGGTAAAGGCCCTATATCACGTGAGTGGCTCTTATTTTGCAACTACAAAATTTATTTTAAAGTTTCAATGAACAGACGAAGTTCTAATTAATTCTAAAAATACTTTCAGACATACGACATTCACGTGTAAGGGACTGCAGTTTGGAATTTATCTTGTATCATTTCATGAGTTTTGAAGGAAGCAAGGCAGTGGAAGCAGGAGTGGACCACCATTGTATATATGTTGGGGATTCTAAGGCACTTGATTCTGTTGAAAAACATTTAAAGCAGAGAGCACGAATGAACAGCTCATCTGAAGAGCTTGCCAAGGTTTACTTTTCGAGTTTTGTCTACTTTATAAGTCGAGAAAAGGATTGTATGGACAATGAACTTTGATGAGATTTTATTTTCTTTAATTCTTTGACTAAAGGTAGCAACGGTAGGTGCAAATGGGGATAAAAAGATTGGTGAGGTAGTAGCCAAGACTATCGAAACAGCCGGAAAAGAGGCTTCTATTTTCGTCCCTGTAAATTGCTTGCTGAATTCTCGCAATCCTTTCCTCTTTATTTGCAGTGAATTGTTAACTCTTTTCAATTAATAGCAGGACTTTACCTCAGGAATATTGATGAAAACAAGCTTTAGATTTCGTTCACAATCATATTCATTTGGATATCTAACATTTTTTCCTTTTTGTGCTCCATATTGTTACAGGAAACATCAAATGATGAATTGGAGTTCGTTAACGGGATGAAGTTAAAGGTTCCGGAATGTGAAAGATACAACAGGCATGGCAACATCACTGATTATTACGACGATCGAACACACGTAAGGATCTTTATGCTATTTTTTTTTAAATTTCAAAATATTGAAAATGGATTGCGTTTGTTTTACCTAAAATGTATAATGTTGTATCATTATTGATATTAACGCAGCTATTGATTTCATTTTTACCAGGTTTTGGGAAATCCACTTATTTTAATCCTCAACAATAAAAAAACTCACAAAAATTTTATTAAGGAAGCAGTAAATAACGAATTTTGATAAAAATATATGTCCTTACAGGCTATTTATTCAGATAATGAGATTGTTACCCTTGGTGTATCTGGTGATTTAGATGACATTGAAGAAAGATGTGAACATGTTTGTTGGGGCTTGTTCAAATGTTTTTATACTAATCTGGGTCTCCAATAGATTTATTAATTATTCGACATGTTTTTGTGATTGTTGTCATAGTTGAAATCTTCCATTAAATTGAGCATTCCATCATCTGAAGAAGTTGAGTTATTAGAAAGAAGGCTTGTAAATCTTTCTCATGGTGATTGTTGAAGAATTCGATCAAAACCAATCAAGAATTCAGAGAAAACTGCAGATGACAAACTTCATTAATCAAAACACAAAAAAAAGGAAATCCGTGAATGAAACTCTAAGCTAACACAATGAACAAAGTTTCCAAGAAAGATCAAGCAACAATCAAAGAATGAATGGAGTAATTTCCAGAGACAATCACTCTCTGTTTTATTCACAATGCAATACCAGCATTCTGTTTTCAGTTACAAGCCTTTGCTAATAAAGCTGATCACTCAACACATCAAAACGAATCGTTTTATAAAACTGTACACCAGCTTTAACTAACTAACTAATCTAACGAAATCTTCAGTCAGGTCAGCAATTAACGTTCATCTTCTTCACCAACTCAGCCTCCATAATACAAGCTTCACTGACCAGAAACTGCTTCATAATCAACTGGATTTTGAATCACATCCACAGTGATACTGCTTATTAAAAGGTTGAATTCGGTTGTTTAGAATTGTACATTCGCTAAATCTTTCACAGTCGCAAAACAATCAAACTCTCAAATCTTTGAACATATCTATCCAGGCAAGCCTATCATTTTACCTAGTTTTCTGCTTAATCACAATCAGACCGAAAAAGCTGAATTTCGGTCAGCCCCATATTTCTGAATAATTATTTTTTATTTAACTTATCCAAATTTCATAATCTAAGTACTCTTAGATTTTCTTGTCCTCGTCCCCTATATTTTATCATTTACATTTAATTTATAGATTTTTTTTTTTTGTTATTGTTGATCTTGGAGCCTTTAAGGTTTGTGTTTTCGATTTTTTAAACTTTTTTTTTAATTTTCTAACCAAGTTTTTTTGAATCTCACTATCAAAGTTTTCAAAAACCTCTCTATCTTCTAGACTCTTTAAATATCTTCTTATTTATACTTCTTAAGCCTCTTTGATTCTTTTTCACTTTTCTTGGTTTTAATGCTTTTAAGCCTCTCTTGTTTTAAGTTTTTTATGCTCTTTTGGTCTCTCTGGATTTATGATTTTTAAGTTACTCAAGTTCTTTTGGGCTGCATGATTTGTTTCTCTTTTATG
The DNA here is from genome assembly GCA_035584115.1 of Cedrela odorata. NCBI lineage: Eukaryota > Viridiplantae > Streptophyta > Magnoliopsida > Sapindales > Meliaceae > Cedrela > Cedrela odorata. The sequence continues at coordinate 21,789 of JAXCLQ010015648.1, read as the reverse complement.
GCGTTTTTGGTTTTGCTCTCTGGCATTTCTATGCCTTTCGGATTTTGTTGCTCTTAAGCTTTCCTAAACATCTCAAATTTTCAGATTTCCAGATAACTCTCAAGTTTACATACTCAATTTTTGCTTAGAGTCTACGACTCCATCTTGAGTGAGTTTGAGGGGAGTGTTAGAGTTACAATAAAAAATAACTTATTAAGATGTCTTATTATTACTATATATAGCCTTATTAAGGTAGATTTTTATTATAATAGTATTTATATTCCTAATTTGTCTTGATTTCTCCTTTTATCTCTGCTCTATGTAATTATTATTAATCGCAATTAATATAAGAATTTATTTATCAAACAGTTCTAAAATAGAGTTTTAAGTTCTTGACTTGTACCAGGTGAATTAGTAGTAGATGTAACAAAATCCGAAATTGTTCATTCGTTGAACATGTTAACTGATGACTTGGATAAACATGCAAGGTAATTGGTACAACCTCTTAAATTTCATAATCAATCTTAGTTATTGCCCAATTATTATTTACACATAACATAATTTTCATGAGTTTATGCTTAATTCTCTTACTAAACAAATAACAATAATTTCTTCTCTTGTAGGTGGGTGCTGGGTTGATGTAGCATATATTATACATGGTTACTGGAATACTCTAGGTCCTAGTTACACAATTGTTAGGGAAAAAAATTAGTGAGAATAATGTTTTAGTTTAATCCAGTTAGGATAAATAATTTTGACTAATATTCGAAAAATTGTGAGCATATTTTGCCTTTGTTTATATGGTAAGTATAAAAATGGGGTTATTATTCCCCCAATGTTTTTTATTATAGCAACTTGCTTTATTAATATATTATATAATCTCGAAAATATATTTACAGAAAAAATTATTAAAAATATACTCCTAGCCGATATTAATTATTAAATAAATTTGTGCAATTTCGTAGTACAAAAGTAAATTGATGATAAAAATAAATTTGAATAAAATAACATAAGTTTTGATAAGAATTGCTGTTTAGAAGTAAGAACTAATATTTTTTGATGATTTCATATTTTTTGAGAGACTTGAAAACTATAAATTTACTTTAAATAATCGTATTTTCTTTTGTTATTCTGATTTGATACAGAATACTATCTTAAATAGTCTCTCATTTTGCTACTTAAATTTCATATCATAACGAAATTATTTTAACTAAAATTGTAAGTCTTCTATCAGCACTTTTTTCATAAATATACACAAAATTTAGAAAAGTTAGGAAGTTAAAGAAATGTTGTAATCTCGCTTGGATAAGAAATAAAGGTATTTTTGGTAATATATGGAATAAGCAATGTAATCATTATGCGTTTGTAACTTGCAAAGACATAGAAACAAAGAACAATTTGTTGAAAGAGTAATTCATAAAGAGTAAAATTAATAATGCATAACAAACCTGACGAGTCTACCCGAAATGATCAGAGGCGTTCCTCAAAGAAAGGCAGGGAGATAATGCTTTGGGAAACAACTGCGTTCACAAAATAACAATTAAATTAATTTTCTTGAATGGAATGGTTCTGATGCCGGACCAAAATATGCAGACTGAATGCAACCTGAAAGCAAGTACAGTCAATCAGATAGCTAAGAAGCTTTACTTCTAGGCCTTTGTCGTACTTTTAAGAGTTTTCTTAAGACAGTTAACGAAAAACAACTAACAAACAGTTCATTTTTGAAGAAAATTCTTAATTATTCTAAGCTTGTTGGGTCATCGAGCGATTTAATTAACAAAGTAAAAGAATAGCTATATTTTGAAATCTGCAGAACAAAGTGTCTAGCCATGAAGGATTAATACCAGATGGTTAATAAGTCGTGTTGAAATGACCAAAGTCAACAAAACAAGAAAAAGTGAAGAGATAATTCAAAATGGTGCAGCTTAAATGATAAAGGGATTCTTGAAAACAAGGGCATCGATTCTGCAAATAACTTCATTCACCGAACAACATCACTACTTCATTGACACCATTTGTGAGTGTTAATTAAGGAAGTGAATGCTCTTGCTCTTATGCTTTAGAAGATATTTAAAGCTGACCTTCCACTTCTCTCCACGTCCTGATCAAATGCCAATTTTCCAATGTAGTATTGCACTCAAAATGAACATAATGAATACAAATCTGAATAAAAACACAATTTGCAGCAATCAATTAATTAGATCGAAAATAAACTCATCAGAGAGATAAAGAAACATGAATTAATTAGTGCATTTGACTTACATTATAAGAAAAGCCAATAATCCACCTCTCCTTCGAAAAATTTGAGAAACAAAGAAACTTTTTTGTAGAGGAGTGTTGATTTGATCTCGGCATATTGATTCCTCTTTCTTCTCGTCTGATCTACTGATACTTCCAGGTGTTCCTTTTGTGCATTCTTCTTCACTTGGTGGCACCATATTTATAGTAAAAGTGTTGGGTGGGGACTCGTTGGGATGTGCATATACTGGACACACCCCGCAACATTTTACCTTTGGCAATTTTTCATCAGGAATCAAATAGTTGATGAAGAACTGGAATAAGACAGCAGAATGGTGATCATCATCAGGTAGCCTAACATCCCAACAGGGATTAAATCCAAGGAAGACCTGATCTGAATCAATGAATGAGCGTTTACTCAAAACAGTACCACCAACATATTCAGTCGTGGAGGGAGTCTTTCTTTCAAAACGGTAGCTATATTGGACTTCCAAAGGTAGACCACTAGCATCAGAATCATCCTCAAGTCCAAAAACAGCACAAAGAGCAAAACCGATGAATTTACTGTTACAACAATGCTGCGGCAGTTGAATAGTTATTGAAGATCCTGAACATCGATTGCTGAACCACTCAGGAATATTTCCACTTCCGGGTAAATGAATGTCGAATCGAGCAGGTTTATCAAGTTCCTGAAGGTATGAGAATAATGATTTCTGATTTAAGTAGGAGAGAGTAGAAGAGTAGAGACAGATAGAGATTTAAGTACGTACCTTTTTTGAGAAATGGGATAGCTGCAGTGATGCAAATGCCATATGCTGAATTCTTAGTTGTGAATCTGCTATAATGTTGTTTGATTTTTCTTTCAGTTTCGGGCAATTACTAAATATGTACCGTATTCTGGACTTAGCAAATTCGTCAGAGCTTTGGGATAGTAAGGATGCATCTAGAATTTCTACAGATTCCGGAAGCTCAGGTAAAGATTTGAGCAGCTTGCAGTTCCTTGCACTTAAAAATTCCAATCGCGGATGAAGCTCTGGTAATGATTGAAGCATATTGCAATCGCTCAAGTAAAGGTATCTCATTTGAAAAAGTAGCTTGATACTCTTAGGTAAATTCTCAAAATTATTTCCCGTTAGACCCAAGAATTGCAATGAGGACAGACAACCAATATCTTCAGGAATTTCCATTATAGCACAGTCTTTTAATGATAGCTCTGTTAAATTAGATAAACCTGAAAATGGAGGTAATACTAAACCTATGCATTCATCAAGCTCAATTATTTCAAGTTTGTTTAAATCTTTGATAGAGGAAGGTAGTAGACTGATAGCTAATCTACCTCCCTCGATGAACTTCAAAGATTTTAAATTCCCCAGGTTCTCCGGCAAGCTACCAAGCTCCGAGCAATAACTCAACTTCAATTTTGAAAGCCCTGTTAGCAGTTCAATTGAAGAGGGCAGCTCTTTAATCTTGGTCGAGGATAAAGCAATATATTCTAAACTTTTCATTTCTTCCAAGATTTCAGGAAATCTCTCAAATTTTGAGCAGAAAGAAAGATCAAGCCTACGAAGAGATTTCAATTCACAAATGCTGGTTGAAACACTCACCAGCCTTGTGCAACGCCACAGATTTAAATTTTCAAGACCAGTTAGGTTCTTGATTGATGAGGGAACTTCTTCTATTGTTGTATCTCGCAAATTTAGTTCTATTACATTTCCTGAAATCTGTGGAAACTCTTTGAGATTAATGCAGAAGGATAAATTAATCTTTATACGAGATCTAAAATGAATGTTTTGGGGAAAACAACTGAGACTTGTGCAGCCCTCAAAACACAAGAGACCGAGGTTGTTGAAATTTTGGATAGACGAGGGAACGCTAGACAAGTTTATGCAATTCAAAACATTTAATCTCTCAAGATTTGGGGTTTCAGATGGGTCTGGGATCCTAGTGAGATATTGAGAGTTCCTGAGGTCAATAGATTTTAATTTAGATGCTTCCTGCAATAAAAAATAAATTAATATTCAATGAATTTCACAATTAATATTCACTAAAAAATATAACTACATATTTAGAGATTATGTTATACCTTTTTTCCTTCCCAAAGTTGTTGAACTTTACTGAAAGGCAAGCTAAGTTCAATCAGATTCTCTGGACTAAAACTCATTGGCAATGTTCTCAAAGGATATCCATGCCAGTGGAGATATCTTAATTCATCAGACAAACATTCAAGACCCTCGGGAAGATGCACTTTAAAGTTCTTCATATCCAAAACACTAAAATTCTCAGACATATAAAATTTAAGCAGTCGAAGATTTGACATATTTGCAAACGCTCTAGAACTTAGATGTATGTCACTTATTTTGGACAAATCCATGAATATGCCTTCGATTTCATCGGTCCCCTAATAAAAAAAATTAAAAAAATTAAGTAAAATGCATATAAACTGCAATACAGCTAATAAATTTCTTTGGTTCTTTATCCAACATCTATATAAAAATGAAAAAGAAAAATAGTTGGGCTCTTGATTACCTTATTTTTTTTCAGTACATGACAAACATGCTCATGATACCACAATCTGCTTCTTTTTCCTGGCTCTTTTTCACATTCTTCGTGAACAATTTTCCAACCCATTTCTTGCAACAAATCATGCATTCGCAACACATTGTTGACTATTGTAATTAGTGACTTGTAAACTAGGACATTTAACCCATAATGCACAGAGTATCGATCACCAAGTATTGTTGTCACTTGATTTTTGTCATGTTCTGTGAAGAAACAAGCAATATCTAGAAATAGATTCTTCTCTTCCCAATTTAGCTCATCATAACTAATTTTCAACAAATCATTAATACGAGGTTCAGGAATCCGTCGTAACTTATGCAACATATTTTCCCATTCTTCTTTACTCTTTCCATAGAGAGAAGAACCTAACACTTTAAGAGCTAATGGATTGCCGTTGGCGTAATGTCTTACACGGTCTGAGAGCACTTGGATATCTTGAGTGCAATGATCTTGTGTAAAGGCATGATTACAAAATAGCTCATTTGCTTCATGGTAGTTCAATCTCTCAACCTCGTATATATAATTCACTCTACATTCATCAAGTACTTGTTTATCTCTAGTGGTTACAATAATCCTGCTTCCTGGACCAAATCGATCAAGTCCCCCAGCTAAAAACTCTAATTGCTCTGGCTTATTAACATCATCAAGAACGATAAAAACATTCATACGCTGAAGTCTTTCCTTAATATATCCAGGTAGATTGGGAGTTCCTATTTTGAATTTTTCTTCAAATATTTCAGAAAGAAATCGCTCTCGTAGATGTACTAATCCACCCCTTTTTGATTCTTCTCTAACATCAGCCATAAAACTTTTACCTTCAAACTCATTAGAAATTTGGTTGAAAATTTTTGCGGCGAGAGTAGTTTTACCTATACCGCCCATGCCCCAAATTCCTACAATTCGAAAATCCGGCGATCCCAGGCATAATAGTGATTTAATTTGCTCAATTCGTGAATCCAGGCCGATAAAACCTTCAAAATCATTTGAGACTGATCTACATTTCAATGTCTTCAAAACAACTTTGATAATTTGGTCTACAAGTTCCGACTCAGGCCTAACAATTGGGAAAATGAATATAAAAATAAAATATTAACAAAGCAAATAAAATAAGATCTTACACTTCTGTTACCTTTTTAAATAACCCTTCTTTCAATCAATTTCACAATATTAATAAGGGATAATTACATGAAAGAGTTAAAAGAGTTACTTGATTTCCATGGAAACCAATCCGGATAGATTGGATGCTTGGATCAGTACAGCCCTCCATTCCTGCTCTTTTTCAGGCTTCTTCTTGAAACGTTTTGCAAGCTCAGAAAAAGCATCCCCGAAACCTCCTGTTTGCTTTCTGACATCGGATGGATCAACATGGTAGAAAACAGGTATAACCATTTGCCCATTATTTTTATGGCATTCAAAAATCTTGACAAGTTCATTCAAGCACCATCTTGAAGAAGCATAGCTTTCTGAGAAAATAATCACCGAAATCTTTGATGTTTCGATTGCATTCAAAAGTGCAGGCGAAATCTCATCTCCTCTCTCAAGTTGTTCATCAATGAAGATTTTTATCCTTTTCCGACGGAAAGCAGCAGCAAGATGGCTGGTAAAGTTGTCACGGGTATCCTCCCCTCTAAAACTGAGGAAGACATCATATTTGCAAGAAGAAAAAGAAGATGAACTTGAAGCCATGAAGGAAATTTTCGAGAGTTTGTGACGGAAACGGAGATTTTTTAGAGTAGATGTATGAATGAAATATGTGAAAGTAAGTTCTTTGAAGCTTTAATTCTTTCTCACCGGCGTTTCAATGCCCATAACTTCTTCAAGACTTTCCTGCTGCTGTCCCTTTCTTTCTGGTTTCCTTGAATTTTCTTCTAACTTTCCTATTAAGATAATTTTTCAACATCGTTGGTTAAATCTTAAAATATCTCTCTCCATTTATACGTAGTAATTATTGATTTTTCTGGTTTAATAAATCTCTTCTATCACTCTAAATATAGCGTACAAATTAAACCGACGATTAACCGGATTACTACAGTTTCTGAAATAATTTAAACCATTAAATTAGAAATAATTAGCCAATTTATTGAGTAATTATAATATTCTAATTAAAATTTACAGTTTGAAATAACAAAGAGAAAAGGTTTTTCATACTAAACAAAAGTCAAGTCAAGCGAATAAAGCCACGATAAAGACAATACAATAATGTGAATGAACACCACAGAGAAATGTCAGGCAATAAAAGCAATTATTGATGCAAACAAATAAATGCAAATTTAAAAGCTGAAAAGCAAAAGCAGATGGCCCAGAAAATAATGACTTTTCTCATTGGAATCTAGATATTTTCGACATTTTTCCAAGGAGGAATTTCAATAAAATAAAAGAACGCTAACAGTAATTAATATTTGTATGTGAAAGTAAGCAAAGTGTCAGACTCAATGAAATATGTGAAGGAAATATGTATACACACGCTAGGTGAAGGAGTGGAGTTTGTTGCGCAATTTTTTATATTAATTTTTTAATTATTAAATTAATATATTTTTAATAATTAAAATTAAATTTAATGTATGTAATTAACATATTATAATTAATAAATATGTAAAATATAATATTATCATCCATTCAAATAATATTAATATATTTTATAGATCCTAACTCTATATTATATACACACACGTGGGAGGGCTACAATGCAACATCTATACGATACAGAAGCAATAAATGTAAAGTAAAAACAGCCGTTGGATTACGTTTGTTCCAATCCAACAGCTCAGGTCAATTTTAGCCAAAAGAAAGATACCGCAGTGGCCGGTGGAAAAGGATGCGGGATGAATTATCAAAGATATCTCTCAAATTAACATATCCTATTCTTTTAATATATTTTAAAATAAGTTATCTTAGCTTCTTGCAATTATGAAATTATATTATAATTCTTCAAATTAAAACTCTAATGTTTGCTAGTAACAATTAATTCATCAGGCTATATAAGTATGTAACCTTTTTTTTTTTTTATACAAATAAATTTTAGAAACAATAGTTAATAATTAATTTATAATAAAATTGAAGAGTGAAAGATTAATAACAAAATATGAACTTATACAATTGCTAAATTCCATGATTAAATAAACTCATTAGAAATATGTTTGTCATGTAAATTTCTCTCAAGCAACAAATTAAATATATATATATATATATATAACTCATTATCACTTTTTAAATTTTTAGTTATATAATCTTCATTTTTTTAAATAACAAAATCAATTCAATTTAGTACATAAATTTCTTAACATCATGTATTTTTTTTTTAATTTTGCTTTTTAGTTATTAATTTTTGAAATTAGTCTTATGTTTGTATGTTTGTTATATATTATAATTATTTTTATAATGTAATTCAACATGTTTTAATAAAATTAATATAAAAATTTATTGCATCATATAAATGATTCCTTACAAATTCTCCTATTTACACATCGGGATAGAAGATAAAATAAGATCTTTAATTTTGTACCCTGGGATTGAAAAATCAAATTTACCAACACCTTAATTGAATACAAGTATGCGAGTTTTGAACTTCTTGTTTCTTCCTCTTTTTTGGACACGCTCTCCCTCTCACTCACATTCTATTGCATTGAAAACTCTCTTCCATTTTTTCATTATCAAGAGATATAGATTCTGTAATTCTCAACTTTGTCAATGGAATGAAAAAAGAAAAAGAAGTATTCATTCAAAATAAGAAGACAGGAAGTATCTCATTTAGGTATTGGCAAATTTGGTTCTTCAGCTTGGATAAATCAAGGATTCAAAACTAAAGACGGAATGTTATCTTCTATAAGAACGTCGAGATAAGAGAGTTATTGTGTTTAAAATTATTGATAACATTTTTCATTAATCATATGATGAATCTCACATCATATGGGAATGTCTAACCTTATTTTCTATATTATAAATACATTAATTAGGATGTATTAATTGTGTATCAGTTATATATGTTAAATTTGATTATAATTATTAAGAGTGTACTCGTCTAATGATTGAAAAATTAATGTAATTATTAAAATAAAAAATGTAATACCACGAATGCTACTCCTATAAAAAAATGTAATTTGATAATGTATGATGTAGTAGAATATAATCTATATAGGCAACTTATAGTTATTTATAGTTACCTGAAATGAAAATATTACCTATATGCCCTAGTGGGATATGCTGCCGGCCCAAAGACGACTAATTATTGGTAATTCCATAATTTTCAAAATACTATTGAGTATTGACAATCTATATTTGTATGCATACCATACAAGTTATCTACCATTAATTTTTAGATTTAAGTCTTCGTTTAGTTTTAAGTCCTAGTTTAGGAGTAGAGTATGTCTTATTTGAATAGTTTTTCTAATGTAGCTGTAATAAATTATAGTTAGAATAAATATGTATTGTTGCAATCTTTAAGGCATAATTGCCGTTATTCAATTTCTCATAAGTCCTAATTTAGGAGTAGAGTATGTCTTATTTGAAAAAAACTTTTGGTTTTAGTTTCTTTCTTGTTATTTTTCGGTATTTGTGTTGAACATGCTAATTCATATTATGCAAAATCAATGAAAATTTACTTCAATTTTTATTTTGTTGCTATTTTTAGACTAAACAAAGAATTAAAAAGATCTCATTTATTTTAATTTCATTTGCTTGAAAAATTGTGATATTTCATGCTTGGTTTTGGATGTTTTTAGACTAAACAAAGCATTGAAAATATTTATTTATTTTAATTTAATTTGTACATGTTCAAATTGTGCTTTTCATGCTTGGTTTCCAAAAAACATCTACGAGAAACAATCATTGATCAAACTGCATAGAGAAAAACCGATCAATCCCATAACTAACAATCAATGTGTCTCAAAATCTACAGCGTCAAACCACAAGTTTTTACAATCTATTAAAATAAATCCAACCAAAATAAGAAAACAAAAATTTAAATGTACCCAAAATAGTCCTACGTAAATCCAGAACATACAAAGACTCGAAAACCTATATTTGATTGAAACCATCTATTTTATTCTTATAAATTATGGCATTGATATCTTCATTTTATTCTTAAGAGCCCTTGATTAAATGTGGTAGTGTTTGATATGCATCTTAAATTATCAGAGAGATTCCTCAAAGCCGAACTGGGAAATCCTGCATTCACCGGAAACATGAAAACTTCATTAAAATTATCAATTAAATTTGCAAATTAATAAGAGAAAACAAATCTATTTTTCTCAGTAGTAAAGAGACTCCCAAAGAACAGTTTTCTTAAAACAAAATAAATTGATTAAGAATAAACACATTAAAGATAAAGAAACATAAATTAATTAAAGCATTTCACTTACATAAAATTTCACTTACATAAAAGGTACTTCATTGTTGAGTAACATGAGATAATGGCTTGCTTTCCTCAAAACTCTTTCTAGTTTTTTCTTCTTTTCAAACTAATCTGAAGTTGATTGGTATCTCCAACAGCTCTCTTGGTGTAGAAATACAATCCTAAGACAAGTGCAGTCAAGCCTCCAACAACTACCAAACTTTTGTCCTGACAAAAAATTTTGAAACGATAGGAACTTTGTCATTGAGGAGCATTGATATGCTCTGATCTGTAAATTGGTTCCACTTCCACCTCGTCAAATCTGCTCATATTTCTAATTGTGTTGGCCTTATCATCAAAGTCATATTGAAATTTCATAATTTGAGCATATTCTTCTTCACTTGGTGGCATCATATTTACAGTAAAGGGGTTGGATGGGGACTTGTTGAGATGTGCATCTACTGGACACACTCCACAACATTTCAGCTTCGAGAATATTTTTTATATAGCTACTCAAAATCGTACTGATCCGCGGAGAAATCAAATGAGACAGTAGTATCGTCATCACCATTAGGTAGCCTAACATTTATGCAGAGATCAAATCCTAGTAAGACGTGATCCGACTTATTGTTTACGGAATCATTGAAATTCCAACTGAAATCAAAATGTTTAGTTGTAGAGAGAATCTTTATTTCAAATGGCAGTTATATTTGACTTTGAAAGATCCCTAACACGAGAATCTTTAGCAAATCCAAAAAGAACCATAGAGAGCAAAACTAATGAAGTTTCTCTTACAAGAATGTTATGCCAGTTGACTAGTTATTGAAGATCATGAATTTCAATTATCAAATCAATCAGGAATTCTACTTCCAGGTAAATAAATGTTGAATCCAACAGATGTCTATGATATGAAAATCATGATTCTGATGCAAGGAGGATAGAGTCAATGAGTAGAGAGACAAAGAAAATTACGTACCTTTTCAAAGATTCCAATCTCCGAGGAAGCTCTGGTAGTGATTGAAACATATTACAATCGTCTAAGCTAGTGTGTCTCAGCTTAGAAAGTTTGTTTGTACTTGTTGGCAAACTCTGAAAGTTATTTTTGTTTAGATATAACATTTCTGTTAAGAATTAGTTAAGTTGGCTCATTCCTTGTCCAATATAGATAGTGATGGCATCCCAAGATTACACCGACTCGAAGTGTATAATTCAAATCATGGAAGAATATACAAGAAGATAGAAGCTCGTCAATAATCCTGCACCAACTTATGGTTCGAGCAGAAGAAGAAAGTTGTCTAGAATCTCAGTGCCAACCTAGCGCCAATCAGTGGCTCGAGCAGCTGATTAAGAAAGGAACAATGTTGTTGAGTAAGAAAGGAACTTTGTTGTTGAGTAGGATTGACTTGCTCTCTGCAAAAGGTACTTTATTGTTGAGTAACATCAGATAATGGCTTGCTTTCTTGAAAACTCTTTCTAGTTCTGTTTTCAAATTTATCTGAAGTTGATTGGTATCTCCAACAGCTCTCTTGGTGTAGAAATACAGTCAGTCAAGCCTCCAACAACTACCAGATTTTCGTTCTGACAAAAATTTTTGAAACGATAGGAACTTTGCCATTGAGGAGCCGTGATTTGCTCTGATCTGTAAATTGGTCGATCTTCCTCCTCGTCAGATCTGCTCGTATTTCTACTTGTGTTGGCCTTATCATCAAAATCATTATGAAATATCATAATTTGAGCATATCCTTCTTCACTTGGCATCATATTTACGGTAAAGGTGTTGGATGGGGGCTTGTTGAGATGTGCATATACTGGACACACCCCACAACATTTCAGCTTGGGGAATTTTTTGTCTAGCCAGTGAAAATCGTACTCAGCGGAGAAATTAAATGAGACAGTAATATCGTGATCACCATCAGGTAGCCTAACATTTATGCAGAGATCAAATCCTAGTAAGACGTGACCCAACTTATTGTTTATGGAATCACCGAAATTCCAACTGAAATCAAAATGTTTGGTTGTAGAGAGAGTCTTTATTTCAAAACGGCAGTTATATTTGACTTCGAAAGATCCCTAACACGAGAATCTTTAGCAGATCCGAAAACAACACACAGAGTAAAATTGATGAAGTTTCTCTTACAAGAATGTTGTGGCAGTTGAATAGTCATTGAAGATTATGAACATCGATTGTTGAACCACTCAGGAGTTCTACTTCCAGGTAAATAAATGTCGAATCCAACAAATGACTACGATATGAAAATCATGATTTCTGAAGCAAGAAGGAGAGAGTCAATGAGTAGAGAGAGAAAGAGAATTACATACCTTTTCAAAGAAATGGAACAGTTTTAGTAATTCAATTGCCATATGTTGAATTCTAAGTGGTGAATCTGCCAAAATGTTGTCTACTTTTTCTTTCTGTTTCGGGCAATCATCAAATATGTACCCTATTATGGCCAAAGAAAATGTATCGGAGCTTTGGCATTGTGTTTTCAGTATGGATGCATCTAAAATTTTTGACATTTCGGACGCTCTTGCTACAGATTAAGCCGCTTGCAACTGCTTGCACCTAAAAATTCCGATCTCCGAGGAAGCTCTAGTAGCTAGTGATTGAAGCATATTACAATCGTCCAAGCAAAGGTGTCTTAGCCTAAAAAGTTCGTTGATACTTGTTGGCAAGCTCTCATAGTTATTTTCGCTTAGATCTAGGATTTCTGTTAAGAACTAGTTAAGTTGGCTCATTTAATGTCCAATATTGATAGTGATGGCATTGTAAGACTGCACCTACTAGAAGTTTAAAACTCAAATCAAGGAAGAGTAGACAAGAAGAACGCCGACAGTCCAGCAACAACTTTTGGCTCGAGCGGATAAAGAAAGCTGTCTAGAATCTCAGCAGCATCCTAGCGCTAGTCAGCAGCTCGAGCAGCTGTGTCTAGAAGCTTGGCGTCCACCCAGTACCAACCTAGCGCTCCAGCGACCAAGTTCTCCAAAACCTCGCGCCAACTCAGAGCAAACCTGGCGCATGAGCGATTGACTTACCTGGGAAGCTCGCCAACCTAGCGATCGAGCGACCAAGTTATCCGGGGAGCTCCCCAAGTTAGCGCCAAGTTGGCGCTAGAGCAGCGTCGCGAAAATATAAGTTTGTGTTGAATTTTCTTCAAGGGCTTTCGATAGCTTTTGTGAATTTTTCAGTTTTTTGATTAAAGACATTGTTTCTGAGTTCAAGAAAGTTGTTCTTTCATAATTTTTCTTATTAAAGAAACAAATTAAGTTCGTTGTGAATAAGATTAGTTTGATTGTTTCTCTTGAGAGCTTTTGGTCATTCATTATCACTCTAAAAATCCAACTTTAAAGCCTTCAAAGTTCTTTGAGGCATTGGTCACTAAAGTTCCAGTTTTCTGAACGGATTATTCCTGAATTCCATACGAAAGAAAGTTTCAAAGTTATGAATAACGAGATTGCTTACAGTGGGTCACTCAATGGGTAGTCAAGATCGTGTTACAAGAGTTCTTATAAGAAATCACAAGTTTTAAGTCTTTATTTAACTAGTGAAATTTTGAGGTGGCTTTTGTATTGGAGGGTTTTTATTCTGTAAAGAGTTTTCATAAAAATTTTCTTCAATAATAAATCTGAGTGACTATTGCTTTATTTATGTTTGTTGCATTATATTTGATTTGTTATTGTTACGTACTTGGTTTAAATTGCCTAAGATTAATTGATCTAGTCTTAAAAAAAATTAACGTGTTTTAATTTGTTAACAATTGGAGTCTTCTGCAGTGCACAACAACTTTCACCCCTCTCCCGCTCAAGTATTCTAGGATCTAAACTTAGGTTTTTCAATTGGTATCAGAGCTTTAACATGATCATGATCCCTGGTTAGTTTTTGTCTAGATGGAGAATAGATGTTAGGGTTTGTTTATCCCACTTTACTTTGATAGGAATAATTAACCATACTAGAAAGTACGTATGAGAGCCTTTCTTAAGGCTGTAGATGAATGGGTATAGTTGGCATGTGAGAAGGCCTCAAGTCTACCTTATGTTATTATTTAGGAAGTTTTTGTCCCTAAGAACCTTAACTTTTGCACCAAAGATGAGTTATTTGACTCAAATGAAATAGAAAAGTTGCTAATGCCATTTGACACAAAAGGATATCCATGTTTGAGATTTCTAAGTTCACTTGGGATATCCTTGAGACCACTCACGAGGGAACAAAGACCGTTAAGAACTTAAAACTTCAAATTCTTACTTCTAGGTTTGAGGAGATTAGGATGAGAGATGTTAAAATCTTTGATGATTTTTATGCCAAACTAAATAACATAGCAAACTCTAGCTTCAATTTAGGCGAAAGAATTCCTAAAATTCACGTAGTTGAGAAAGTTCTTTGAAGTTAGCCTAAGAGGTTTCATCCTAAGTTCATAGCCATTGAAAAAAGTAAAAATTTAGATTCGATAAAAATAGAGAAATTAGTTGGTTTACTCCATACTTACGAGTTTGACTTTCCTCTACCAAAGAAGATTAAATTTGTGGCACTCAAGTTTGTCAAGTCAAATACTAAGAAAGATTTAGATGATGAATCATCTAATGATGAAGAAATGGCATTGTTTGTAAAGAAGTTTAGAAAACTCTTTTGGACTAAGAAAAAATTACCTAGTAATAGTCAGAATACTTCTAAGGAAAATAAGCTTAACTAGAGAAAATAGGAAGGACAAGAAACCTTCTCAAGGGGTTCAATGCCAAGAGTGCAAAGGATTTGGACACATTAGATCTGAGTGTTCAAATTTCTTGAAAGACAAAAAGGTTATGAATGTCTCTCTAAGTGATAATGAGTCTAGTAAAAATGACAATGATGAATCTTCAGTAGATGAAACTAATAATTTCACAACTTTTGTTTCCTCTATTAAACTTGAGTTTGCTGACTCGCAAGAAAATGGGTCAGATAATGAGTAGGATATAAGTGTTGTCTTTGATAAACTTTATAAAGAGAGTGTTAAACTTAAAAAAGATGAATAAGGAAATATTGAAATAGTTTAATTCAGTTGAGTTAGAGAAAGAGAACATGTTAGTCAAATTGAAGGAACATGAAGAATTAATAGTTAGCCTAAAGGAGCAAAATGTGCCTTTAGAAATTAAGGTTGTGGCTTTAAATGGTGAGTTGAATGTAACATCCCCAAATTCGGAGATGTTATTGACAAGTGATAGAATCCACTATCACCTTAAGCCTTACACATAATGTCTGAATGCCAATGCAAAATAGGCATGCACAATACATCTTATAATCCATAATCATGCAGCTCAAAGGGGCGATATGCCTCCACTGATGCGATATACAATTAAATACTTAAATCATAGTACACAATGAATGAAATATATACAAATGACAAACCATATACATAAATACAATATCTGATGTCAAACTAGACATCATATAACTTAATGAACATACAACACTGGACATGACATGAACCCGACACCCTGGTGACTGAAAAGAAAAGGAGTGAGTCTAAAAAGACTCAGTGAGTGGATGCTAATGTAATGAAATATTCAAATCAGATAATTAAATTCTTCCGTAAATACATTAAGCTCAGATTATATATAATAAGCATTATAATCGAAATTATCTTGAATTAAATCACCGTGAATCTGCAAGGTCATGAAATTAAAATTTATCATCACATATAATACCTTCTGCTATGGCAAAATCAACTTTAGTACCTTCACCGAACTTCTCTGGTATTTAGGGCAATTATGTATCTCCAACCCTCTAAATACATCTCTATACAACTCTATATAGCAATAGTCATGAAATGTCTAGATACTTAATTGGAATCTCAAGGATATGCATTCTAAATTTTA
Source organism: Cedrela odorata (assembly GCA_035584115.1). Taxonomy (NCBI): domain Eukaryota; kingdom Viridiplantae; phylum Streptophyta; class Magnoliopsida; order Sapindales; family Meliaceae; genus Cedrela; species Cedrela odorata. The sequence continues at coordinate 5,837 of JAXCLQ010015648.1, read as the reverse complement.
ACATCGCTTAAGCATACACCAGTTATACTCGATAATACTATTATACTTTTGCTTTGATTTTATGAAATGCACAAATCATATGTGTGTGTGTGTGTGTGTGTATAAATATAAGACAACCACAACTCATAATTACACAAATTCAACATTCATTACAATTGTGTAATCACCAAACAACTCAACCCCATCATCGAAATATTTATATTTCCACATTAAAACATTCACATTGTCCTTAAATGATAGTTCTTATAGTCATAATAATTTTTAAACTCTATAAAGTACTATTCAAGGTAAATTTAGCTAAGTTAAGTAAACTTCCAATAGATACTGCCTACATCTCAACTCACACCTTCACAAAATCGCAACATATTTTTAACATTTCAGAGGGCGTACCGCATATTCAACATAAATGTCATTTTATAAAACAATGATCAACGAAATTTTTAAGGATTATATCAAATTATTTATTACATGCATTCTATCGCTAAGTTCAAATGACTATTCAAAACCATAACCATTCACTCACCTATACGTCTCAATATCCACCATAGGCTACATGCTTTAATCATAAAACATCAAATGTATACGATATGTCACACAATTATACATTTCACCAACTCAATGCCATATCACCATTATATCAATCTTGTAAACAAAGCGTGTAAATACTTATCCATGCCCCAAGGCCATATCCATATATCTAACACCTTAAAATCTTATAAATAAAAGTAAAACAAGGTACTAAATGCTCCTAATTATTTTCACACAAACTCAGCCTACCGAAAATCATAACTTATCTGATTTTCACCAAGATTTAAGCTTAGTTCAACAACCTCAACGTTTTTATCAATTCTAAAGGGTTTCTTAAGACCAAACAATATAAGTCTGGAATCACTGTAAGACAAGTTTAGTCCACTCACCTGTTGGAATTCGACCAAGTCATACCAAAGCAGGTCGGCAGTGCTCCAATTAGTGATCTACAATACACAACTTATATTAGGTTTCATAATCATCATTAGATGAATAAATAAATAAATATATGTACACTCTACCGCACTTTTTAGATTAGGATTTCAAGTCTGATTACTCAAGTTTTGAGTACCTAAGTGATGTTTATTGTACAGTGAGCGACTTTAAACTTGCAATGTGTTGAATCAACAATGCATCCATAATCTAGATTTTTGGAGGTACACTCTATTATGTGTCTAGTTTCTACCACATTTTATATATTTGCATTTTGAATTAGATCGCTCAAATTATAACTAATTTTTGCCACCTAACACAACGAGACAAGATGCAAAGCAAAACATGATAGTCCACATTTTTTAATTTTCTAGGCATTCCTCGTTGAGTGTCTTGACCTAATTTTCGGCTATACTGTTCCCCTATATATCTAATTTTTTCTAAAATTTTATTACTTGTCAATCCGTGGTCTGAAACTAGTTCGATTTTCATTTTTCCGAACTCTGTTCGAAAATTTCCTACGATTGACACTCGTGCATTTCACTTGAGATCTCACTGTCCTATGCTCTGCTCATGTTTGCCATCGCATAACATGAAATCTCACTTCATTTCTACATACTACATGCATTAAATAGCCACCATACTCACCAATTAAATGAACAATGCATTAACAACACCACAATTCTGCAATTCTCATGCATAAACTAAACCATCACATTGTCATTCACAAACCAATCCTACCAACATAAATTCTTATTCTTTAAAGTCAATATTAATCACAAATACACTCACCTTGCTTGCCAAAAATCCAAAAATTTATTCCACTTCTTCGTTCGCTTTTTTGCATCTTGTTCTAGCATTTTATCAATCACGTTGCCTTCCATTTTTTTTCCTTTGGCTATCTCTCTCTTTTAATCTTTTCTCAGCAACCCGAACACCTACATTCATCAACCAAATTACAAAACAAAACAACCAACAACCAAATCAAAAGAATTAACCTGTTTTTAGTTTTGTATTTTGTAATTTCCACTTCAAATTTTCGTTCATCACCTCCTCCCATTTGCTCTACCAAAATCAGTTTCTTCCCCCTCTCTGAAATTGTTTCTTCCTCTCATATCTCTTCTTTCTTTCCTTGTTTTTCCCTCATAAATTTCTTTATCTCTTTCCCTCTCCCCTTGCTTGACCTAAAATCACCATTTCTCTCTCACAGGTTTTGTTTCTTCTTTCACTATTCTTCTCTCTCATCCGGCCAAGCACCTATTTCTCTTCCATCTTGCTTTCCATTTTTGATTCTCTCTGCTAGTTTCCCTTCCATGGCCAGTTTATCCTCTTTCTTTTCTTTCCCATTTTTGCTCATTTTTATGACCGCATTTTCTGCATAACAATAAAATATAAAATAATAGTTTATGCAATATTATTATAGGCCATAAATTAAAATTTTAAAAGTTTATATTAAGGAATATTACAAACTTATGATAAATAATACTAGCTTGAAATGTATATTAAGCAAGTTAAGAAATTAAATAAGTAAAAACCAAAAAATAAATCAATTGCTTAAACTATATATGCATATATACATATACCTAACCCATTTGCTTTAAAACTGTTTCCATTCGGCCTTGTATTCATTTTGCAAAACCAATTTCAATCATAAACAAATGAAAGCCATTTGCTTAAACCATACATGTGTATATACATAAGCATAACCTATTTGCTTACACCATATTGGTATATATACATTTATAAAACTCATTAACCTTAAACTTTCTTTTTCATTCGATTTGTTTGAATTGTACAATTCTAAAGAAACATATGTGGAATTGTGCCATACATGTGTAAGAATATAAGCATACCCATTATGTTTTCTTAACATACATGTATATGCATACAAACCTAACCCATTAGCTTTAGATATTTTCTCCCATTTGGTTATCTTCATGTTTCTCATTTCTACTTAACAAAACAAAACCAAATTAAGAGGTTTAGAAAAGAGAGAAATTGAGAGCATAAAGAACCCACGCATCTTGGATGTGCTTTAGCTGATTGAGAGGGAATTTGGTCAAATAGAAGTGAGACCGAGAGAGAGGGTGAGAAGCAAACTTTGTATGCATGAGTGAAGTGGGCTGAATTAAAGCAAATTATAAGAAGGATAGTAATGGTGGTCGAAATGGAAAAGTGAGTAAAAAAGAAAGCATGTTGGCCGAATTAAGGAGAAATCTGAAATGAGAAGAAGCTTGGTTGAATCGAAGCAAGGGTGCTAAAATTGAAAGAGGAATGTGATAAACCGAGACGGAATCAAAGTGAAAACAAGGAAAATTAGCTTGGTTAAATGAAGAAAAAGGTGAGATCCAGTTTGACCAAAAGGAAAGGAGCAGGACATAGCAAGAAAGAAACCATTCAACCAATTAAGGTAAGTTATATGGTGATTAAAATATTAATTTGTTGATTATAAATGTATTAACTAGTGTTTGTGCATTGATTGTGTTGTGTTGTGTAATTTGTTGTAGCCAAAATGATGAGACACACATGAAATGAATACGGGGTAGTGTTGTTGTGTGAGAATTATAGTTATGCTATAAAAAATGGATATATGAAATAAAACCGATGAGTTTAAGGAGTGTTAAAGGTATGTATGTTGTGTCGCTGAAAAATCAGAACACAAACTTGCGACACTAGTAGGTCGCAGTTGTGTGTTCATGTGATGACTGATTTGAATTGATAAAATGATAATATAGGAGTGTTATAAGACATGTATGGCGTAGCGCACTTGAACGGAGTGTCGAACGAGTGAGAATGCAAGCGAACATTAGCTGTAGGTAATTTCTGCGCAAGGTTTGATAAAATGGCGATTGCATGAGTTTCAGACCTCGGATTAAGGAAAAGCAAAAGTTTATATAAACTAGACATATAGAGGCATGACATAGCCGAAAATTAGGTTTGAGTGAGGCAGCACCAGATTTTGTAGGAACCAAGCTGCCTTATCGAGAGGCCACAGCCGGTTGTACAAAGTGATATAGTGAAAACCTATGATAACTTGAGCGTTTGAACTAGAAATGTGAATCTGTGAGAAGTGGTAGAAACTAGACATGGAGAAAAATGTGTCTTGAGAAACTTAGGTTGAGATATCTTATCAGTGCAATGCACTGTTAGCTTGAAGTTAGTTAATGAGTAGTGAGCGTCATACCGATGTTCGAAATGAGTAAATTTGGTTTAGTCTTGTAGAGGTTAGAGTACATGTATAACATAATTGTATATCTATTTAGTTACAATAAAATAATCTAACACAATAACATATTTGTTGTAGATCGTTAGGCTAATCACCCATCAACCCCATAGTTAATCTAATATACCATAGCCCATACCGGTGAGTGGGTGTTTGTTTTTATATATGCATGTATATATGTATGTATATATGCATATGTGTATATGAAACCAGAATTAAAATTGTGTATGACATGGAATGATTGAAATGATGCAAATATATTGTAGGATGAATATACCAAAGTAATATTGATGTTTTGCCTTTTGATGGCATGAAAACAACTATGTTGTATAATTAAAACTGATTGTAAAGTAAGTGATAGCTTGAAATGATATGATACTTTATATGCATAATAAACTTGATATGCTGAGCTATGACATGAAATAAAGAAAAGTGAATACATTGATATTGTAAAGTGTGGTGTGTACGATGATTGTACGTAGTATATTAGTTGTGAAAATGACAGTTTGTGTTTACTTGCCACTGGTGGTGCATAATAACCTTAGTATGATATGTGGTAACATGTAATGAAGAAAAGTGAACTATATTGATCTTGTGCAGTGTCTTCTTATTTTCTTAATGTGATGTTATAGTTATTGTTATGCTTAGATGCGTGTGCGTGTGCATAGTCGTGAGCCACGGGATGGATGTATGGATCAGGATATGATCCCACTGCCCAGTCAAGTATGTATTCTTGGGTATGGATCAGGATATAATCCCTCTACCCGGTCAAGCATATATGCTTGGGTATGGATTGTCCCTCTATCCGGTTAAATACGTAGCCCTAGACATGTACCAAAGAAAGATGTATACACTTGATGATTGGTGTTATTTCTTAGTGTCTTAGGGGATAATGGAATAAAATACCCCAAGGCACTGTGGTATTTGTTAGGATATTTGAGGGAAGGCCCTTAAACACCAATATGTTGCTGAGTGATGAATTATGTGTCTGATACATTGAAAATTGATTCTATTTAAATGCAAATAATTGTATGTGTATATATATATTTCATATGAATAAGCAAATAATGGTATGAGTATGCAAACGATGGTATGAATATGAGAATGATGACAAAAATATACAGACGATGACAATATATAAATATATGTATAAGAAGTGATGTTTGTATGTGTATCATCCACTCGCTGAGTCTTGTTAGACTCACCCTCCTCACCTTCTAGTCTTGCAGAACTCCGTAGTTTAGTGAGTAGACATAGCGGCCTGTAAACACAAGTTGGAGGAAAGGTCATTAGTCACAGTTACTACTGTGTCGGGTCCATCTCATATCGAGAATAGCAGTTATATTTTTAGATAGTCATGTGATGTGAGTTATTGTTGGTTTTGGGTTACATGTAGATAAACTAACAGATGTATAGTCAGCTTTATTTTGATATTTGTTATAAATAGTTGAGTTGTGCATAATTTCAATGGCGGCATGACGCCTTTGAGTAGTGACGTGTTATTTTTACATGGTTTGATGTCAAGTATGCATGTATTAGCATATGTGTGTGAACAGGTTGTGTTAGGCTTAAGGGATGTGTAACACCCAAATTTTCTAAATATATATTATGAAGCTATGTAATTATAAGTGTTATAATTTTTATAGGGGTGTAT
>JAXCLQ010015637.1:5349-31850 GCA_035584115.1 Cedrela odorata | reverse complement strand
CGAACTCTCGCATTCAGATTCAACTTCGAAGCTCAACTAAATAATAATTTATTTTTACTAGTACGAATTCTGTGTCTTTCTCGCAGTCTTTTGTCTTTGTTTAATTAATTAATTAATTTTGTAGTTGTTTTAAATAATGTGAGTGTTTGTTGATATTGTTTTTGTTGTTTGGAAGGAGGAGAGGAGGAATGGAGTCAACGGAGTCTTCCTACGTTTCGTCACCGGAGGCGCATGGAAACAGATCTCCCGCGCCGGTTAAGCCGCTGGCTTGGGGTATCTCATCCGATCTTCTCTCTCTTTATGACTTTGAAAAAGTAATGTGAAGCGTTTTCGTTTTCAATTGTGTTGTACTGTGAAGGTTACGTTTTGGTTTTTTTTTTTAATTCGGATTGAAACCCCAAGTGTTTGCATTTTGAGGCTTAGGTTCTGTTTGGATGCCGTGATTATTGTTTCTTTTATCCGTGTATTGAATGCGTGGTAAATTTCTGTTGATTTAAAATATTATCATTATTGCTGAATGTTGAATAAATGACGGTGATAACTGTGTAGAGTGGATTTGTGCTGTTTGTTGAGAGTGTAATGTAATTGAAACTGACAAATTAGAGGTGTTTGAAGATGAAGCATAATCATTACTGTTTAGAGAAATTGGTTTCTATTTTGATAATTGAGACTGTTATTTATATATATACATATATATATTTTCCTTTACTTTTGTTTGCTTTTGCGTTGGCTCCTGAACAGTGGAGATTGATATACTGTTTGGAAATATTGTTAACCTCACTAGTTTATTTGCTGCAAGGTTTCTGCTGATTAATTTTCTTATCTCTTGCTTGATTCTGTCAGACCCTACAGAGAAGCCAACTTATATTAGGTTTCTTGTATCAAATCCCTTAGCTGGTGCTGTCATTGGAAAGGGTGGCTCCACGATTACTGATTTTCAGTCTCAATCTGGAGCTAGAATCCAGTTGTCGCGCAGTAATGAATATTTTCCGGGAACAACTGATAGGATTATTATGATTTCTGGAACAATTGATGACATTCTCAAGGCTTTGGATCTCGTTCTTAACAAATTGCTGAGTGAGGTATGCTTTATGATGTAGGAATCACTCCATAAAATTATTCCTCCCTATTATTAATATCAGGTTTTCTTTTGGCCAGCTTCATGCTGAAGATGGTGATGGTGTTGGTCCAAGAACTAAAGTGAGACTAATTGTTCCAAATAGCTCGTGTGGTAGCATAATTGGGAAGGGAGGGGCCATTATAAAGTATGAAGACTCTTCTTGTATTTTCTGCTTTTAAAATTTGTTCGGATCCCATGCCTTTGAAACTTAACTGACTAAATTTTTTGTTTGATAATTTTCACAAATGACAGGCTTATTTGCATGTAATTGTCTTTGTCATTATTATATAAATGCGTTGTTTGTTATTAGTAATCATTCAGTGAAGTATCATAAAATTGAATAATAGTATTTACCTGGAAGGGCTGGGATATGCTTTTGTGATGAACCAATCTCATTTCAAATGCAGCTGTGCTTAGGTTTTGTGGTTCATTTAGAGTATCACTGTATGATATTATTGAGAGATGTATATTATCTTAAACTTGCACTCTCATTTTTGCAAGCTGATACATTATCTAAAATTTTAACATCTTAAGTTTGTGGAGAATAGTATTGATGTGATGATTATGGATTGCTTCATATCAAATGTGAAATAGGTTTGGCCTTTGCTAAAGGCTACATTCATTGCTTCTAAGTGGACCCTTTGTGCTAACGATCGGAGTTATGGGTCGTCTACAGGATAAAGTTACCTGTTAATTGATTGATATTATAAACATCATATAACCATGCAGAATGGTGGTGGGACTGGTTATATTGACATCAGAGCCTAGTAAAATTTTGTACATACCTGGATATCATGCCTTCGGTTATTTTATTTTATCTTATCTGCACCTTCTACATTCGACACACACGTGCACTTGCGCACACACACCATCATAAGTGTTCCAAAGAAAACCCTGAAGATTTAACCACAATCAAACCTCATTTACTCTTGTTGACGTTAAATAAATCTCTTAACAGCCTAAGCTTCTACCTAGTAGCTCCATAGCCTCCATGGTGTATTTAGCCTGTGGGAGCTGATTCCTTCAGAACTGTTGTCTTTACCTTTCTGGTCTCCTTACATTTGGTCTATAATTTTTCAATCCCATATTGATGTCAAATTTTTTGAGTTTGACAACTTTTGTATTTCATGGTTCCTTATATTGTTTGTTCTTGTGAATATAGATAAAATTAATGGTCATTTAATATTCCTATATTTGCTACTAGAAACAGTGGAAGAACAAAAGATCTATGCTGACATCTTGGTTTGCCCTTGTGCAGATCATTTATTGAGGGCTCCGAAGCTGGCATTAAAATATATCCTCTGGATCGTAATTACTATGGGTTGACTGATAGGCTAGTTACACTGACAGGCACTCTTGATGAGCAGATGAGGGCTATTGAATTGATTCTAGCTAAGCTATCGGAAGATGCTCATTACTCACAGACAATGACTGTTCCTTTTTCATATGCTGGTATGTCTTTTTTAATTTGTTGTATTCAATCCAGCTACAGTCTTAATTTTACACCTTCTGCTTGTTGTTTCTTGTTTGCTACTCACAAATTTTATATGCTTTAATTTACGTCACTAGTGCTTTTTGGTTTGAGGTATGCTCATTTCCTCTTAGTAATACCTTTATTTGACCTTTTATCTTTGGTAATTATGTTTTGGCTGGTATGAAATGTGAAATTGAAAGTCAGGTTCCTCCATCTTGGATTTATAATTATTATCTTGTGCAAAAGCAGTGGCTCAAAAGCGCTGGTTACACATGACTAATTTGAAGCCTTCAAAGAGAGAATTGTTTCACTTGTGCTTTTTTGGAAATATTGAGGAAATTTTGGAAATACTTTTTGTCATTAGTCAGTTCTATGGTCTTGTATGCTAATTTTTAATGTTCACCTTTTGTAACTCTGACATTGTGCTAGTTGTGATTAATGCAGCATGATTCCTAGTGGTTACTGAAATTGTTTGATGTCTGAATTACCGTGATAAAATTTAATTAGTCTTTTAACTTGAATTTTTAGATGTTTTCTTCTCTGGTTTTCATGGTATTATTCCATATGCCCACATGCCACCTCCTGTTGCAGCAGCACCACACAATGCAAGACACTATGGACAAAATATGGCTGGAAGGAAGTTTCAAAATAAAAAGGTTCATCCCCTTCCACAGTACTTGAATCTTATTAGTGGATCCATTGTTATTTCTTATGTGAATTGCTCACAAAAGCTATTATTTGTCATTTTAGTTTGTCAATATATGAAGAGATGAGACTTCTTGATGTTGATTTGTTGAGACTGTCTGCTCACCTAGATTGAGACTTAATGAATGTGTGTGTTTGGAAGGTCGAAACTTACTTGCTTGGCTCACAGGAAGTAGGCCCCACCTCTGCGAGCACTGGGTCTTATGCTACTTGTTTTTTGAATGAACTTCAGTTTTCCATATGGCTGAAAGGGAATCATCTTAATGCAAAGTTGTGTAATAGAATGAGCTGTGTCTTTGAGTCCTTTACCTTAACCTGAATGATATTAAGTTGACTAGATAGACAACAAATTATTTGTTTTGATATAGCATCTTGTATGTTTTCAATCCAAGATGAAGATTATCCTCACAAAACTGATATCTGCATTGATGAAAAAAGGTGGAGTTAAAGATTTTACTGGAGCAGATAATAGAATCGTTTTAGTACTATGTAGGTCCCGAAAAACTTACTTATTTGACTATGTGTTCAAGCATACCAATTTTCACCTTTCTCTTCGTGAACTTCTATCTATATTAACAATATGTAGAGTAGGATCCAGATTGTCCTTTACCAGGTTGGATATTTGCTATGCTAATAAAAAGGATATTCGTTCTCATCTCTGGCAAATCCTTGTATCTTATGAATGTATTAGCCTTTTGTGTTTGAATCATATTATTAGGAAGTATATCGGATGTCTTTTTTAATTGTATTTAATAATATGCTTTTTTAACTGATTCTTTGAGGAAAGATGCTATTGAAAATGCTGATTTTAAGTTACTAACGGCCTTCTTTGGATTTTTAGGAGGATCATACCAACACAGTGACAATTGGTGTGGCGGATGAGCATATTGGGCTAGTTGTTGGTCGTGGTGGAAGAAATATCATGGAAATTAGTCAGGTTTGTGAATGAAAAATATATCATTTAGTCTGCAACATTACATTTACACTGAAGTGGAGCATTTCAATATTGCAGGTCAGTGGGGCTAGGATAAAAGTGTCGGACAGAGGTGATTTCATGTCTGGAACAAATGATAGGTATAAAAGTGAAAAAAGAGTCCATTAACTTGTGGGGTTAGAAAATTATTGTTGAGAACTTTTCTAACCTCTTTGCTGTCTGGTACTTGGCTTGCAGGAAAGTAACAATCTCAGGGTCACAGAGTGCAATCCGTGCAGCTGAGTCCATGATCGTGCGGAAGGTAGCATATGCTCTGAGAGATTGATGGATTAGTTTCCAAGTATTGCAACCAATTCTCATTGAGAATCTTGTGGCAAACGTGCTTATGCCTTAAAATACCTAAAATCATGTCATCATGTTTCCTCACTAAATGAGTCAGTGAGAATTCCGAAAACAGTGATGGGAGTAGAAAGAAGAACGGGAATTTTTTTGTTGAGGCAGAGCTTTCTTATAGGGATTCTTCTTAATATACAGCTATATATTGATCTTGACATAAAGAAGTTAATCAGAATAGGCTATCATTGCTTTGACTGAATGTTAGAGTTAGCTTCATTTGTAACTTCAAAAATAACTAGCATTAAATTTATGTTTTTGTAGGATGCCATGCTTTAGATTAAGTCTGATGTTTTTGTTGGCAAAACAATGTTTCACTTAGCAGATGATTGATGCGTAAACTCATCATCAGTTTCTTTCTCGATTAAATTTGTTTCCTCTTTAGTTATTACTTTAAATCTTTCCAGTTCCTTTTTAAAGTTTTTTGTCCCAAAATCCATGAAGGTCAAGCAATGTTTTGTGCCTATATATCTGGCTGCGGGCTCCTTCTGCAATCTTCTTGGTAAAATTCTCGTAAGGGTTGCAACAAAGAACTTAGGTAGCGGTTGTTTCTTTGTTTGAAATATGAATATCTCGTAAGTTTGAACATATTTGAATGTTAAAATAGTTTTTTTTTTCTTTTCTTTTCGCATCTTGAAAGATGAAGCAAAAGAATGGGAAGGAAAAGGCAGACTCTTATTTTCTACCATGTTTTAAGGAAGAAAACCTATTTTCTTGATGATTTTGAAATCCCATTTCTCTATACTTTACGGCATAATTTACAACATCTCCAGATAGATAGTCCAATGTATCAAGAGCCATATGCCTTGGTCAAATGAATAATTGTAATCGTGATTTTGATGTTCATTTTTCAATCAGGCAAGTACTACATTTATTTAATGAACTACTGTAAAGTACACATCTTTTTAAACGGACTTTCACTTGAATGTAAAGACGTGGACGCGTACTGAAGAACGAAGCGTTTGGTGGTTTTTGAGACTTCCAAAGAGATGGGTGGGATGTAAAACATATTAGCACGTGTTTTATTTATAATAATAAAAGTTTGGTAATTGACATACAATAGTATATTGGCATTAAAACCATGCAAAAACATGCACGAGGTGAATCCGCTACAATTTTATTTTAGAATTACAAATGCCAAAAGTAAGATTGAAGAAGAAAACAGAAACTTCACTTTCATGGGTTTTGATCATCTCCTTCACCACCAACACCATATCCAGAACCGTAACCCGACCCATATCTGCCACCTCCATCTCCACTCTCACCACCTCCACCATTTCTACCACCGCTTCCATACCCAGACCCATAACCAGAAACCAACCCAGACCCACCTCCACCACCACCGCCTCCTCCTCTATCTAAAGTGTTAGATTAGTAATTACTTATTTATAATCATGATCATCAAATGTTTAGTTTGTTTTAATCTATGGATATGTTTAAGATTTAAATAATATAATTTTAATTTATAATAGCTGTAAAATAAAATTGTTAATTAAGTAGATGATTAATAAGTATTAGGAATAATTTCGGTGGTGCACAACTGTCCTTCTCTAACGAAATAGAACTCAAATAATTAATGGGACGGCTAGGAATTTTGTTCTTTCCATTATAATATATAAATACATATATAAAAGAATCGATCGTTTTTTAATTTTACATAATTTTTTAAATTATTTTATTAATTATTAAATTATATTATAATTAATATACGTATAAAATATAATTAATTTAATAATATATTAATAACTAAAATATTGGGTACAAAATTGGGTTTTGATGTAACTTTTATTTATTTATTTATATATATATATATATATATATAAACTCAGAGCAAGTTTAAGTACAGTACAAATTTGTTTGTAAATCGATTAGCAACTGAAAAGACGAGTTTTTGCTGTACGTACAAAGACTTGGAAAAAGCTCTTCGCTTCCCCTGAGATCTCTAGGCGGGTGTACGATTCTTCGGTTCACCGGAGAATCAGCACCGTCCGATCTGTCCGCATATTTCGGTCCAGATCCTAATCTCAGCATACGCAATTCTCCCTTTTTCTTCATTGGCGCCTCCGATTTCTTCTCAATTCGAACATTCAGGTACTTTTACTTCTCTTTCTTTGATACTCTATAATTGAAGATTTAAATTTCTTTCAATGTTGTTTGTTATTGTTTAAAATGTGGATTTGGATCTCTGTCTGCCGGTTAGTAATTTGTTTAACGGTCAATTTTGTTGGATGTAAAAATGAACTGGTGAAAATTCGGTTTATGGATTTATAGCCTCTGTTTGGTAGCTGAGAATAATGCAGGATAGTAACGGGAAATTAAATTGCAATTTCAATAGATAATTTGCTGTTTTTCTTTATGGTGTTTTGAGAAGTACTTGACTACCGTGCGAGACAATATGAAAAGTCTTTGAATTTGGTTATGGTGTATGAATCGTGTCTGGATTTAGTTACAGATATTTAATGATTTTATTTAGTAAAATTTGTTAAATTTTTTAGTTGACTGGGCTAAAATGGTTAAGTAGTGAGTTTGATGATCATAATTTAGAGGTGTTCATTACAAGTAAAAGAATTTAGGATTTTGAAGAAATTTGTGGTTCAAGTCATTGACTATGCATGGAATCAGGCTGTATAATCACTTAAATAAGATATGAAGGTTTCAAATCTTATATGAGAATCTGTTTGACATCAGTACCGAGATTCAAATCCTTGTATATTAATCACTTACATGTTTATCTTGTCATGACTATACGTTCAAACGGATGCATGCATAACTGGTGGATCCTGTCCAAACTTCAGATGCAAGATATGCAGTTTATGTGTGACCTGTGAACCCCTCAGTCAACAAGTGTCATGAATTTTGTTAGATCACAACCATCTAGCTGGACTTTCTGTTTCATTTGAATCATGATTTTAGTGACAATGACTGATCTTAATGTTTTAGTACAGACATGTAGTTATTAGGATCGTCATATTATTTTTCCACACAAATGTGATAAAAACGCCATTTCTTTATGCTAATTGCACCACTACAATTCATATGAACAAAGGCATTCCAACTTCTAGACATTAGGGACACTAGTTCTTTATTTCTAATGAGCTCTGGCTGTTGTGTGATTGTTTAATAAGTCGAGTATATGTAATTGCAGTTCTTCTCAAGTGTAGATGATCTGGCTTTTCCTTTTTCCAGAACTTGAGATTGTAGCCAGTGTCTAGACTCTTGCATATAGAAATAGTTCAAAAAATCGGACATGGAACTAATTTAGCTTCCTCTTCCCCATTGCTTTTACTTCTACTTTCCCCGTCAAACCATTTTTTGACACAGGATTGGGTAGGTACAGCACCAATCCATTCTTCTCCAAATTAAGTGGAGTGATCAAAATAAAAAAAAAGTGGGGAAAGAAATAAGTAAAAGCTGGGGTGAAAGAGGGATCTAGATTTTCCTTCCTCAAAGCTCTTCAATCTGGATGAAAGGAAAAGTCCCATCGCCTGGATTTAGTAGTGATTAAATGTATAGATAATAATTTTTTTACCTTGTATTCAATCTTGTATTATTAAGTTGATTTTTTGACTTCCTAAACTAACGCACTCAAGTGACTTGCAAGCAGCTTGTATGCAAACAGAGGAGATTAAGAAAGATATGGATATCAGTACTTGGCATTCAGAGTTGGCCTATGAGCAATGGGTGGCACTCCCTGTTTCTGGTCCACGACCATCAGCCCGATATAAGGTGGATTTATGTTTTAGAAATCAGTCAACTTCTTCAAAGAAGCCATGTTTATTATTTCTTTTAGCACGTTCTTTTTTTCTCTCTTTGGGTGTACTAAATCCCACTCATTAATTACATTTTTTGAATCATTAATGAGGCCATTATTATTTAATTTTCGTGCGATATTTGTGGGTCTAATGCTTGTTGTGCCATTTACATTCTCACTTTAGCATGCTGCTGTGGTGGTGGGTGAGAAACTTTACATTGTTGGAGGGAGTCGTAATGGTCGGTACTTATCTGATGTTCAGGTATTCAACATGCCCTTGTATATTTTCATGTTGAAGTTCTTTGTTTTGAGTCATGTGCTATCTGCTATCGTTGCAGGTTTTTGATCTTAGAAGTTTGGCATGGTCCAAACTAAATGCTGATAAGACTGAAGACAGTAGATCACAGGAAGTTCTTCCACCCATGTCAGATCACAGTATGGTAAGAAGTTTTTTGCATAACACACACATGAGCACAACCAAGGATGCCGTAATCTTTTTTTTTTTATATAACTTTTTTACTTTTTTTCCTGATTTCTATATGTTCATTGAGTAATTCAATGAGGTTTTCCATAATTAGTTACACATATAAAATTTGGCAGGTCAAGTGGGGGAACAAACTCTTAGTCCTTGGTGGGCATTCCAAAAACTCTTCTGATTGCATGATAGGTTTGTTTCTTTTAGAGCCATTTTGATCTGTGATTTCTTTTATACCTTTTGATGATTTGCTGGAAATGGTCTATGGTTCAAACTTATGCTCTGTTAACCAACTTCTTGCAGTGTGGTTCATTGATCTTGAAACAAACCTGTGCGGTGTCATGGAGACCTCAGGAAAAGTTCCGGTAAGTAGCTGTGATTTATTGATGGCCAAACTCATACCCCTCCCATATTTCTTTTTTCTTAGAAGTTTTTCATTTGCTAATTATATATCATCAACAGGGAAGTAAGATAAATTGTCATTGGTGTAAAGCTTGATTGTATGAATGTGGACTCTATTGCAGGTAGCCCGTGGGGGGCATTCTGTGACATTGGTTGGTTCTAGATTGATTATTTTTGGTGGAGAAGACAGGAGCAGGAAATTGCTAAATGATGTCCATGTTCTTGATCTGAAGACTATGATTTGGGATGCAGTTGAGGCAACGTAAGCATCTTTTCTTCACATATACCCACTTGTATTCTTTCAGATGTATTCTACATCATTTTCCTGTCTTTTGATAGGCAGACACCCCCAGCTCCGAGATATGATCACACTGCCACAGTACATGCAGATCGATACCTTATAGTATTTGGGGGTTGTTCTCATTCAATCTTCTTCAATGATCTTCATGTACTGGACTTGCAGACTGTAAGTGTTTATCATTGCTTTCTTTCTTTCTTTGTTGTGCTTTTTGATTATGTTGATGCTTCTTGCGTAAGAATTACTTGTAGATTGTTATGGCATGAAGGGAAAATTTGTTGGCAAGAATTTTTAAAGTGGCGGTCATAACAAGAACATTTCAATTTTTATAAGTGCTAGATTTCTCTCCTCTCTCCCTCCACAACTATGCAGCATGACCAGGTCTTTCTATGTGCAGAATGAGTGGTCTCAACCACAAATACAGGGTGATTTGGTGACTGCTAGGGCAGGTCATGCTGGCATAACAATTGATGAAAACTGGTATATAGTTGGTGGTGGTGACAACAACTATGGTATATAGATTTTTCTTCATCTAATATTGTCATGGCTTTTCAAAATGGTACCTTTTTGTGGATGTATGACTTAGTTTTTGCTTGCAGGTTGCCAAGAAACCATTGTGCTAAATATGACTAAGCTAACATGGTCTGTGTTGACAAGCGTAAAGGGAAGGGATCCACTTGCTAGCGAGGTCAGTATTTTATGCCCTCATCGGATTCTTATTTTATTTCTTACTATTTAAGACTTTTAATATAGAAAACCTAGAAAATTTTAAGGGCATAATGATGTATGCCAGTAATATGACAAATTCTGTATTTCTGTAATAGATCTGGTTTTATGATGCTGTGTCAATTACTGACTTTGATACTCTAGACCATCTTGGTCATAAAGGAAAAAGATTGACTTTGATTGATCTTTTGTGGAATCTATGATTTGGTCAAAGTTCTGATTTGTCTTGATCATCTTCAAACATTTTCACTGTCAGCCTTTAGGAATTGTGTATATCTGTGAGTTTTGAGAAATATATTGAATATTGAGATGCAGAAACTTATTTGTTCTATTATCTATTCTTCTTAGGAATTGTGTATATTTTGTTTTTAATCTTTTCTGCGGCTTATCTTTCTGATTGTATGGCTTGTGCTAATTTTTGTTATGTGAAGGTTGTTGCTTTGGATTTTGTATTGGAAATTTAAAATTTGCTTCCATTCCATTCTTAATGTCTAAATATTATATTAAAAGCAGGGGCTCAGTGTTTGCTCAGCGTTAGTCGACGGAGAGAACCATTTGGTTGCCTTTGGTGGCTACAATGGTAAATATAATAATGAGGTATGTTTTTTGATAACGGCTAGTGTTAAATTTAAATGGAAAGGTGACCTCAGTGCCGGTATAACTCCCACCTTGCATTTACAATTTACTGGGGCTGTTTATCAATTTTGTGAATTTCTATGATTTTCACACATGCCCTTGTTTTTCTAGGTTTTTGTCACGCGACTCAAACAAAGAGACATACTACGCCCCAAGATTTTTCAGTCACCAACAGCAGCTGCTGCCGCAGCTTCTGTTACTGCTGCATATGCCTTGGCCAAATCAGAAAAGTTGGATTTCCCCCAAACATTAAATTTAAACTCTGCTAGAAATGGAAACAATCTTTCTGAACAAGATATCAGAACTGATACTGATGCAATCAAAGAAGAGAAACGAGTGTTAGAGTTGTCAGTTGCAGAAGCCATAGCAGAAAATTCTAGCCTCAGAGAAAAGATCGATGAAGTTAACAATAATCACGGTGAATTGTCCAAGGTGTGCTCTTCATGAAACAATTGCTTTTTGTTAGTCAAGTCAATGAAGATTCCTAGAAAATGTAATTTAGGTATCATGCACTGAAATATTTCTGATGTCTGCTATTTGATTGCAGGAACTCAGCTCTGTCCAAGGTCAGCTGATAGCCGAGAGATCAAGATGCTTTAAACTAGAGGTTTCCCCTTGTTATATCTTTTTTGAGTTTTGATATCATTTATTCCACCTTTTTCTAATCCTCTCTTTTGTTAGTTGCTAAAATTTTGGGTAATGGTGATTTTCAGGCACAAATTGCAGAGTTACAGAAGATGCTTGAATCATTGCAGACCATAGAAAATGAAGTGCAAATACTTAGGAGACAGAAGTCTGCCTTGGATCAGGAGATGGAGCTTGCAACTTCAGTCCAGAAACAAGGTTCTGGTGGTGTTTGGAGATGGATTGCCGGGTCGCCATAGAAGTTGTGACCTGAAATTGATCCGTCAAACAGTTAGCAGCCATATCTCTCAAGATATGGCCAAGTTCGTACGACTTTCTATTTTGTTTTGTGTGTGGTCAAAATAGGCATTAGGGCACAAATTATCGATGTGCTCGCCAGTTTTTTTTACCACACTAGGAATTCTCCGCCGGTATCGTTTGAATTCGGTGGAAAAATGATCAATATGGTCAAACCCTTCTATTTATTGGTTGCGTCGATAATTTTTTTTTCCTTTTCATTCCTTGTTATGTAACAATAATTGCTTCTCTCATGTTGGCAAGGAATGTTTATGTTCTTAATTATCAGTATTTATCCTATACTTTTGTCAGTTTTGAGGGTGAACAATACAGATTTATTGGATTTCATATGAAGGTGGAACAATACGTAAGGGGCTGTAAATTTTGCTATGTTGATATATCGCAGTTTTTTTGAATGCTATACTCTTATATTTTTCGTCTTCTTCAGGAATTGGAGATTTTTTTATTTTATTTTTTGTTAATTTAAAAAAATCTCCAATTCCAGTCTTATACCTACCTATAAATTGCAGGCCCCTCAGAATTACGCATTCTATAGTTGACATATTCCATCTCAATCATTTCTAAACTTTATGTGATTTTGCAAGGTCTTTAATAGCACGTATACAAGCTCCTTTATATTGATAAATCTCTAGAGCGGATGAACTGTGTTTTTTGATAACACAGACAGATCATCATAATTCATATGGCGTGAAATCAAAAACATTTTGTTCCACGAAAATCTGTCGAATTTTTTTTACTGCTTCCTCATCTTCCCTAAAGCTACAAGCTACAGCTGCTAGTCTTCAGAAAAGCACAATAAGCAAATTTATTTATTTAAAGGATTTCTTCTTGTCCGCGAAAGACCCCTGCTTGAACTAGTACAGTTTGATGTAAAGAAACTAGAGTTTGGAGATAACTTGGTGTCGGCTTAGTGAGAGCAACTCCTTCCTCAAGATTTTTCCAGCGGCTGACTTTGGGATAGCGCTGATGAAACCCACTCTTCTTACTTTCTTGTAAGGAGCCACCTGAAAATTTCCATATATGTCAGTATTTTAAGAGTTAGATTGCAAGCAAGCTGTCAAAAAAGAAGATCAACCTGGCCGGCCACAAATTGAATGACTTGGTCTTCAGTGAGTTGAGAACCAGCTGCTCTCACCACATATGCCATTGGAATTTGTCCTGCTTCTTCATCTTCAATCCTGCAAATGTTATCTGTGCTTTAGGTAGAGATATCAGAGAAGAGAGGAAAATACAAAAACAGAGCAAAATTCTAAGCCAACTCACGGTATAACGGCTGCATCAAGAATACTGGGATGACTCAGAAGCACTGCTTCTAGTTCTGCTGGAGCCACCTGCATACCGTTAGCATACCCGTTATTAAGTTGAATAGAGTATTTCGGATGAGTTTCAGATGCTTTTATGGTGGGTAGAATCACTTTCAAATAAGCTTACAGTTCAAAAACTTGAAATAAATGCAAATATGTTATTGTAAACATACCTGATACCCATTATGTTTGATAAGCTCTTTTATCCTATCAACCACGTACAGAAATCCATCTTCATCAAAATAACCAAGATCGCCGGTTTTCAACCACCCGCCTTCACCAATCGTCGCAGCAGTCGCCTCCGCATTTCCCAAATACCCTTTCATAATCGTCGAACTCTTCAGCCACAGCTCCCCTTTTTCATAGGGCGGCAAACCCAATCCCGTCTCGATATCCACTACCTTCGCACTAAAACTCGGCAACAACATCCCACATGAGCGCGGACGAGTCTTCGCCTGCTCGTCAGACACGAAATAAGTCGCCGCGCCGCAGCTTTCGGTTAACCCGTATCCCTGCCGGAGCTCCGCCCATGGAAACTTTTTTCTAAACCCATCAGCCAGTTCTTTGCTCAACGGTGCAGCCCCGGAGCCAATTCTTCTCAGAGAAGATAAATCACTTCCGGCTTTGTAATATTTCACTAGCCCTAATATCACCGGCGGCACTGCAGGAATGTTATTCACTTGATGAGCTTTAACAGCGTCAAGCATTGCTTGTAAGTCAAATCTCTTCATTAAAACAGTTGTAATCCCAGAGCAGAATAACCCTAAAGCGAAAAACGCAAGCCCGTAGATATGAAACATAGGGATAAAGCACAAATAGACGTCGTTTTGGGAATGGGATACGTCCACTGTCCATCTCATCAGAACCATGACTGATATAAAGTTTGCATGCGTTAATATTACACCTTTACTAGTCCCCGTCGTGCCGGAAGAGTAGAGTATCGCCGCCGTGTCGGACTGAGACAAATGAATTCGTGGAAAGTCAGTTGGTTCACAACATTCTATCAGTTCTTCCACGGAAAGCGAGTTGTGATTTGATTGATCACGAGAAGTGACAATTTTAGGCGCATTAACTTGTCCCAACTTTTGTAGCTCTTCAGCGGCCGAGATAACAAGCTTCGCGCCCGAGTCACGAACTTGTTTAACGATTTCCGACTCCGTGTTTATCGGGTTTGCAGGCGAGAGTATTGCTCCGAGCGAAAATATAGCTAAACATATTGTCGGATACAAAACTGAATTCGGAGACAAAAGAAACACAACATCACCTTTCCTGACGCCAAGAGCGTGGTAAAGCCCCGACGCGAGCGCACGAACTGATATTCTGAGCTCTGCATAGCTGACTCGCTGGTTAGTGGCCGAGTCAATGAGTGCAACTCGGGATTCAGCATGGTCCGGATGCAGGAACTGTGATAGCACATATGTAGCCACGTCAAGGTCAGCCCTGGTAGGAATTTTGTAATTTTCACCAAGCTGAAAGAGTGAACGGTAAACTCCGGTCCCCGCATCGAAACCGCTGTTCAGGAACTCCGGCCGAGACTTGCCGGTTTCTTCTTCCAACCACGATATTTCAGCCGACATATTCACAAATCTAAACAATAGCAAGCTCTAGCAAATATCTCCTGTGTGTTATGTAAACATCTAAGAAAACATAAGGCATATATATATAAATGGGTTTTACGCATGTCGTTAATGGGATATTAACATCGATAATTACGGTGATTAAGGATGTAATTAGCGTTAATCAAAGGAGACTAGTAGCCGGCAAGGGCGAGGAAACCAAGTCACATGAAATATTGTAATCAGCAGATTCATCTTTGATGCCCTCTTAATATAGGACATGGGGCATCCCTTTCTCAAAATACTTTTAAGAAAACATTTTTATTTTTAATTTTTGTAATGTCGGTAATGGATCATAATATGCTGCCGCCCAATTTGATGAGTTAATATTTGCTGATTCTCGAAAATGTAAAGCAGGTCGGATTTATTCCAATACGAAAGAGATTGGTTTGTGTGTATGCAAACTTTAGCTTAAATTTTGATGTTCTAAGTTTCAGGATACAAGGAGTATAATAATATATACGTCTTTAATGATTATCCCGTCAGAATTTGGAACCCTGAAGGGCAGTTAAAGGACAGGACAGGGACAGATACATATGCGTCCCTTGGCTTTATGCTTTTGTTCGTTTCCATGCAAAACACAAAAATCAAATCCAAGCAGTCTGTTTGATCGATGATTTTCAACCATTCGATTCTTATCTTAAATTAATTATTCTATCGTTTTCTGTTGATCTATGACCATATTTGTAATATGTAGAAGATAAATGAAAAATAGAGGTAGGAAAAGTAGCCAACTCAACTGAAATAGCAAATGTGAATCCAATGAACAAATTTATTTTTGTTCTTTAAGTAAACTAAACTTGTTACAATTGCTCTAATGCAATGAACGTGGGTCACAATGATTTTTAATTATTCTTCCTATTAACAATTTTTCATATTCCTTATTAAAGATGTTTTAATTGTTATTTTTTAAAATATGATCAATTTTATTATTTAAATTAATTAGTATAAAATATTAAAAGGAATTACAAATTTTTTACTTTATTTAAATGGTTTCAAAATTCTCTCTTGAAAATATTTTAAAATTTATCAAGAATTTTCGTGATTTGTTGAAATTTAGAGTGTTACAACTTTTAAAAAATAAATTCAAAAGTTAGAGTATCACAAATTTTAAATAAAAAAAAAAATCTAAAATACATTCAATGAGTCATATCATTGATCATTCGTATAATAATAATATATTAAAATTCATCATATAATTATTTTTAAAAATATCAACCAAATTGATAGTTGTAATAAATAATATATATATATATATATGTTAAGATCACACTAAATACTTGTACTAATATTTTCCTAACTATCATATGATGGATGAAATATTACTACCCCACTATTAAACACAACACAACACAACACGTTCATTATTCTTTATTGAGTTGTCATTTATTTATTTATTTAGAAGAAACACATTATTGATACTTATCAATCAAATTCCTATAATCATGTATAGGGTCTAGTGAATGTTATATAATAAATAATTTAAAACAAATAACAAAAGGTTAAAAAATATAGTCAAATTTTTATCTTACATCTAAATTTTAGTGTTTTAAATTTTTATTTCAAAATTTATATAAATTTTTTTAAATAAAAAATAAATTTAAATATAAGATATATTGGATGTATGGTAACTAAATCGTTGAGTATATACTCAAAATTACATGACAAAAATTTCAACACTAACAAATTAGAAAAGTAGAAAGCAATGTAGTGTGCAACGGCAAGCAGGTGAAGATAGAATTGGATGGAGGTGTCTGGCTTAACAGTAAGCCTTGTTAGATTTTATGGATGAGATGACATTGTCTTTACATGTGTCATTTGCATGGCCTTATACTTCTATTTCAAATCATCTTCTCTTCTACTCTCTTCACTCTCTAGCTCTTCTCTCCCTCCAAACTATTATACCCTTTCACTCGTTCCATCTCCAAAACCCAGAGTTTTTCTCTCGGAAAGATTAAAACTTTCTCTCAAAGGCAGAGTTTTTTTTTCTCTTTCTTTTGTACCATCTCTTTTTTCTTTTCTTTTTCTTTGTGAAACAACTTTCTTTGTATATCTCTGCTGCCATGGCGGTGGTGGCAGAGCTATCGCCATCTTCATACAACAAAACTACACTTCTCAGCTCTTCGCAGCTTTCATTCTCGTCGACCCATCTGTCGTATCTCCGTCGCCGTGCTTTTCGACCAATCACTCGACCCAGAAACGCAGTAATCTCTTGCTCTGTAAAGTAAGCAGGGTTTGTGTGTATAAATATATCTTTGGTAATTCTTCGCAGCGGTTATTATTTTTAGTGCTACTGCCAATTTTTTCAGTGATCTAATATGGGTTTTGTTTGTTTTTGTCTGACAGTCAAGTTCAAACCCCGATCGCAGTTCAACCAGGAGATCCCAAGAGCAAGAATGATTGCTATGGTATTTTCTGCCTCACGTACGATCTCAAGGCTGTAAGTTCTATAACCCTTCGTTATACATATGCGTAAAGAAATGATTATATATTTATTTGTGCATGTACGTACGTATCTCTGTTGTTCCAGGACTAGAATGGTTTGCTTTGCATATATTTTGAGTTTGTGAAAGGAGTGCATTGATATTGTTTGTTGATATGCACTTTTCTTGATTCTTACTATTGCTACTTCTTGTTGATATGGATAAATTGTTGGGAGAGAAAATACGATTTGACTTGATGGTCATAGGCATCATGTCTTTATTGCATAGTTTATTCCATTGATATTTGTCAAATTGTCTTTACAGGAAGAGGAGACAAAATCCTGGAAGAAATTAATTAATATTTCAGTCTCGGGTGCTGCTGGGATGATATCTAACCATTTACTTTTCAAAGTAAGGCATTCTCAAATCTTATGGTCGTTAAATATATGTGAATGCATATAAAGTTACTATTCAACAATTTAATACCATTTTATCACAAGTAAGCTACAATTACTATTAAAATTTGGTTTAGTTTCAGACAACTCTGCTGGCCATTCTGTTCTGGTTGGTATTAAAATTTGTGCGTTTTAACTTCCACTAGAATGGTGCGGATGAAGGTTAATGGAACCATGACAACTGATAACAGTGAATTATCATTCATATGGTTCCATTATATGACTGTATACAGTTTTTTGTTATCAGCTATGTGCCCATTTTGCTCTGTTATAATTCCTTGGTGGTGCTAAAATTGCGGAAAGAGTGGCTGATTGATAGGTTTAATAAAAATGTCCAATATGCATAGTTCAATCAAGATTGATGGCCTTATTGACTGTACTTCATAATTAATGCCATTCCCTTTCTCCTTGTCAAGTGGAATTATTCATTTCATAATGGTAAATAAGATTGTTGAACCAAAATTATGAGTGTATTTACATTGGATTAATACATGTCCTTTGATTATGTAAATAACCGTGTCTTAATGATACATTTCTAACTTGTTTTGTTCTTGCAGCTTGCTTCTGGGGAGGTTTTTGGGCCAGATCAACCAATTGCATTGAAACTACTGGGATCTGAAAGGTCATTTCAGGCTCTTGAAGGTGTGGTTCTTTAGGATAGCTTTTATAACAGTTTTAATCAACAATTCAGAGAAACTGCCCTGAAATACTTGTACTGTAGAAATAATGGGTGACATCTTTTCTTATTTTTTCTCTCTGTGTTCCTGTGATTGTAACATCTATACCTTTTAACAAACAAGGTTAAAAATGCCTATGATTTATCTTCCTGCACAAATGGAAGAAATTGATGGTACTAATTGATATTAATTTGTTGAAAAGTAAAAGTTAAAAATAACAACATTGACCAATATAACTATTTTAAATCCTGTTGTAGGCACTGTCACGTCAGAGTGTATTCTTATTCTCTTTGCGGTTTACAGGTGAGTCAAAATAGTACTAACATTGTTTTGTAAGAATAGACACACAATGCGACGTATCCCAACGCCTGACATCTGTTAGATTAAGGACTAGATAATGTGGCACTTATTCTTGCCATGCTGAGCTTTTCTTTGCCTTTTTTAAGCCACAATATTCAGTGTCTTGCCCTGCTTCTCGATTTATGTTTAATGTATTTCATTGGTATGTTTTCCAATATCAGAGAAGTGAATTGACTACATAAAGTTTCAGACTGGTTAGTTTGATTCTAGAGATCTAAATGCTGTACTTTCAGTCTTTATTAATGCATCTGCCAACTTAATATTGATAACTTCAGTATTACCACTCTTCAAAAACATGTCTTTATGTTTGCAGGAGTGGCAATGGAACTTGAGGATTCCTTGTTTCCTCTGCTAAGAGAGGTAAAAATTGGAATAAGTCCATATGAGGTGTTTCAAGATGCTGAATGGGCTCTTCTGATAGGAGCAAAGCCTCGTGGACCAGGAATGGAAAGAGCCGGCTTATTAGATATCAACGGGCAGATATTCGCAGAGCAGGTTCAATGTCTATATCATCTTGGACCTTCTTATGTATCCGATAACAATAATTTCCAATTCTCATTTGGTGTAAAGCTTTACAGGGAAAAGCTCTCAATGCTGTCGCATCCCGTAATGTCAAGGTGATAGTTGTGGGGAACCCCTGTAACACCAAGTAAGAAGACTCCTATTACAACCATTATGATTGTACATAGGTATTGATCCTCTGTGTTACAGCTCATTGGTAATGTTATTTCTGTTCATTGCAGTGCATTAATTTGCTTGAAAAATGCTCCCAACATACCGGCAAAGAATTTCCATGCTTTGACTAGATTAGATGAAAATAGAGCAAAATGCCAGGTATACATAGCTCTTATAGATTACCCCTTTCAATTATGAGTAGCTATTTTTTTACCACCAGTCAATAATTGCTGTGCTCATTGGCTATGTTTTGTGCAGCTCGCCCTTGAAGCAGGTGTGTTCTATGACAAAGTATCAAATATGACCATCTGGGGAAACCATTCAACCACTCAGGTCAATAAAGAGAGATGGTCAATAGAGTTTGATAGTTTAAGTTCCTCTTATCTTCTACTGAAGGAATTCTGTGCTAATTGTTACCAGGTTCCAGACTTCCTGAATGCTAAAATCGATGGCTTACCCGTGAAAGAGGTTATCAAGGATCACAAGTGGTTGGAAGAAGAGTTCACCGAGAAGGTCCAGAAGGTAAGATTAGTCAATAACTTAAGCTTAATTTTATTTTTAATGGATTGCTTAGTCTTCTAATAAACTCTATAAAGCTTCTGTGAACAAGTATAAATTTGATTTGCAGAGAGGTGGAGTACTGATTAAGAAATGGGGAAGATCTTCAGCTGCATCCACTGCTGTGTCGATTGCTGATGCCATGAAGTCTCTAGTAACTCCCACCCCAGAGGGTGATTGGTTTTCATCTGGCGTAAGTTCATTTCCACTTAATAACTCTGACTTCTTTTTTCAGAAAAGTGAGGCTATTTACCCTTTCCCAAGAGCTGTTCATCATCTAATGATGCAAAATTCACTAAATTAAACAATTATAAACTAGTTTTTCATTCAATGTTGGTTTCTGGAGTTGTATATTTTATCTTACCGTTAACAATACAAATGTAGGTTTATACAAACGGAAATCCTTATGGTATTGCACAGGATATTGTTTTCAGCATGCCATGCAGATCAAAAGTAAGATTGATCTCATATTTCCTTCCAGTTTATTTATTTGCTATACACATACAGAAATCTGTGTGCATCTAAGGAAATGTCTAAGAAAGTTTTATCCATTCTCAAGGGAGATGGCGATTATGAATTTGTCAAGGATGTAATATTTGATGACTACCTTCTGAAGCGGATTACCAAGGTATATTCCCATTTTCTTCTGCTAAGAATTTTGACTAGCAAACACCCTATGGAAACCAAGGTAGAAAAAAAAATGGATAAATCATCCCTTTCCCAATCCTGAGAATGTATTGCAGATAATATTTTTATGAATATAAATGGGAAGTTAACCTTTTTACTTTGCTGAAGCAAACAATATAGGATTGTACCAACTCTAACCGAAAAGAAATCCTCATTCTTGCACATGCAACCTGTTCAATGTTATGAACTTAGCATAAACTTGCTATCATTTTTGTGACTGTCACTGCTTCCATGCAGACTGAAGCCGAGTTGCTAGCTGAGAAGAGATGTGTGGCCCACCTTACAGGAGATGTATATATACTTTTATCACAGCATTGCATTCTTTTGTCAATACTCAGATTTCTATCTGATTCTGTCCTTTTTCTTTCAGGGTATTGCTTTCTGTGATCTTCCGGAGGACACTATGCTTCCTGGAGAAATGTAAATGTAGTTATCAACTATTTATTTAGTATCAGCGTGCAAATAACTTATATCAGATGGTGATAATTTGTGGACATTAAATTATTTAATACAATTTTGAGATTTGAATAGTATCCTGTGAAAATGGTTGGCTTTTGTGGCGATTCCCTTGTGTGAATTGTTGACACGGCCATACCATCACATATAAGAAATTTCCCATGTGTAATGTGTACTAATTGTATAATCAAACTATGTACCCTTATAAATTATCTTTTCATGGATGATAAATTTCGGAATCCTTGGGCCTTGGCTTTTAAGTCATATCTGCGGTCAGCTTGCTGTTAAATCTCACTGTTGCTCTTGAATAACTTCTCTAGCAGCCTTGCAAATATTGAGGTAGCAAGAAATTAGAATACTCGAAACCAAAGAGATGGGAATGGAAGAGATCATCAACAAAAAGAACGATGACCAAAATTTTTGCAAAGCTACTTATATATAAAAACATTTTGAAGTCTGAATTCTACTCGCTCCAAGTGGGGATTGTTATTTACTTGTAACAATCAGCAACAGTTACGAGGCTTCATGTTTCAAATTTTGCCACAGTGACATATCCATGGCAAGTTTCTGTCCAATGCTCTTTCGGCTGGTCACTCAGATTTCTCGGCAAACCTGGGTTCGGAGACTCAATCTACAGAAATAGTTACTGGATGCAGGTGGAATTTCAAGTACATTTCATGTCGTTTCAAAATCCTACACTTCCTCGAACAAAGTCAAATTTAATCTTTCTCTAATTCTTCGTCTGGTTCATTGTTTGCTAACTAACAAACCGTCGGTAAAAATGTGATTTAGAATCCATGAATAGGTGAAAAGGCAAACTCTAAAACCTGCAAAGAAATTTCCAATAAGAAAAATATAGCGAAGAAATAGAGAAGTTGGGCATCATTCTTGAATATACAGAAGGGCACAATTCCATTATATTCCCATAGTGCTGTGACCAAAGATCGTCATCTCAAACACCATAACTCGTCCACTATTAGATTTTGATAGTGTTTGAACACATTTCACTTCGAGGAAAAACAATCATGGCAAAAAACCAAAAGTTCAAATAATCTTTATTGCGCACGACTACACAGTGGGTGTTACAGAGGAATAGTATTAGGTATAAGACGGCTGCCAATTTAATTTGACAATCAACACAAGTTAAACATTTAAAAAACATATCTTCAACGAGCTGCTGTCCAAGTCAATCTATATGTAGATTTAACTACCAACTAATTCTAAGAACTTAACCAGCAATACTGTTTCGGTTGTAGCCAAACATGTTTACTTGGTTGAGATACAGGTACCGATCTTAAAACTCACTGAAACAATTAGGACCCAAAAGAACAAGAAGAACAACAAGCTGCGAGATGTGACCGACCCCGTCTTGCCAGAGAAATAGTTACCCACCGGCACCAAACTGGCAGGACTGACATCACTTTGTGACAGCTCAAAAGAGAAGATTATATTGATATCTCCATTCTTGCCAACTGACCAGTCCAATCCAGTTCCACTTAAAGTGATGTTTCTTATTCTGATCATACCAGCAGTAACATGAACTGAACTGGAGGATTGTGCCATTGAATTGAGCCTAAGAGCTGCATCCTTTGTTGGGAATTCGGAGGCAAATGCAGGAGGAGCAGGAATGCTGCCCAACATTTGACTGGCATGTTTGAGGAAGGGATACTTGATATCTGCAGCCACAAGTATAGAACAAAAATGATTCTAGATAATATAACAATGGATGAAAGGAAAGGAAAGGAAACAAGTGCACACATTATTATTAGTATGAAGAAATTATTAACAGTATTAGCTTACAAAAATCCACAACAAAGAACAAAGGGAACTAGGGATGCCCACTCAAATGAACATATAATTTTACCTGATTCAAATTGGGTGATCTCTGGCTTTTGCTTTGAAGTGGATGCATCATCATTATTATGTACTTCGGATTGATGTTGGCTGGCCATGGACACTTGGTCAGGTACTTCATTCACCAGCTGTGGTTCAAAGTAAAAAGTCAGAAATAAATTCAATTCAACAAAAAAAAAAAAGAGCACAATTGAAGTTTCAATATATAAACTTCTACCTCTGTTGTAAGAGGTGCTTGGTCAGAAATATTGTTTTCACTACCCATAATTTCAGATGCATCGAAAGTCAGGTTGTCTGAGTTGTCATCGTTAGCATCAAAGAAATTAAGGTACTCTTCAAGCTTGTCAAAGCCTTCATAATCAGCCTCAAGAGTGTTAGAAAGATCATTCGCTTCCAGGTATAATCCATCACTGAATAGAGGATTATCAGTAGCATCCAAGTAAGGTTCATCAAGCAAATAATTAACACCGCCAGGACTGACATCGTGGCTTGATTCTATGTATTCATGTTTTACTGGTCCTGCATCCATGTCATATTCCCCAGGTAAATCATAGAACTTTTGCTCTACCCGCAGCTGTGAATCATGCTGATTTTCATCCATCCCTATCATGGGCTTCTGATCTTCGGCGCTCAAGTCCCTTGAAAGCTCAACATGGTTGCTTGAATCTCCGTAATATAAGTTCAATGCATGCAGAGCATCTTCAGATATATTGGCAACGTCAGGATTCTGGAAAAAAGGTACAATTTTCAGAAATTTGAAAAAACACTTAAACACCCCCACACATTCAAGAATGAGTTATTCCACAAGGTTTGTCACATAGATTCAAGGTCAATATCATATCACTCCGTGCTACGATCTTCATAAAATTGGGGTTATTCAATATTAAATACAAGACTTCTCAGTCAAATAGCTCTAATACTAGATCAGAATATCATTAATCCAAAAGGTTAACAAGGTTAAAGGTAAGGACCCAAAATTAGTTCTTAAGTTTTAATACTTCACATATTGTCGCAAAGGAAAATAAAATGCTTTGTTTATGGTCATAGAAATCAGAGCAAGTTACCACTCAAACAAATAATTCTGAAATTGTGCGACAGTTAAGCAACCCCTGGATAAAATATTGTAGAGGAGCTAAAGAACAATAGATTTTGGCAAATAAGAAGAAAATGTTTAGAAGTATTATGATTGACAACAAGAAATGACATTCTTTTTCTGGGAAATTCAATGTCTTTTTTGCACGTATTCAATACCCATGTACACTGCATGCATTAGCAAAGCCAACACATGGAGATAGTATCTATAAAGAGTTGAAAAAGAACCAAAAAGTTTATGAGAAAAAACATGTCAACCTCCAAGTAATTCCATGACTGAACAGACTATTTCCTTCCATTATCAAAATCAATTGTATATCTACCAAGTTATACAGCTCAATTCACTACATAAACTAACCAAATCTGAATTCCAAAAAAGAATGAAAGATAAGATCAAATACCTGATCAAGGTCATTTGTTTCAAAGTATACATCATCACCAACCACCAATTCATCAGCCACCATGTCTTGACCCGGTACTAAAGCTGCCTCAACCACCTCATCATCCTCCCATTCCTCTTCAATGAACGGAGCCCCATATTGCTCCCCATTCTTCGGCCCTGATCCACTCTTCTGGAATATCCTACACAGAACAAATGCATCCTTCCCGAACACAACCAACAACCAATCAATTTCCACCAGTTAAAGACTAAAAAACATAATAAAAAAAAAAACGTAAAAAGAAAATGGGAAATGGAGACATATAACATTACAACTAATTGAATACCCCAACGGCATAGTAAAAATAAAAATAAGAAAACAAAACTTGGGGAATAAAAACCAAAGTTATAGAGAGTTCACTATAATCTCACTTGAGCAACTCCAGTTTTTTCCAACTCCTCATCAGTGAGCCGGTACTCGTGCATCACCCAATTGGTGCGTTCACCATGTGGAGCCCTCCCCCTGTGATAAACAAGGGTCTTCTTCATCCCAACAGTTCGTGTGTAATGATTAACAGGGCGGTCCTTCCCGGTGGTCTTCCAGTATCCTTTTTCTGTGGCCCTATTGGTCCTCGATCCATTGCCATACTTCTTATCCAACATACTAAAAAAATACCACTCCTTGTCCCTACTTTTCAACCTCGACTTGTCTGGACCCAAAATGAAGAAAAAGACAGTAGACAACCATATAAATTAAGATCTATATATAGATGTAAAGATTATTTATACTGTTCAACATATATTACATGCACATACAAATGCATAGAAGCACCTGTTTATTAGATGAATATATGTATCCATCGAATTAAAACTGCCACTTCAAATAGTTTCTCTTTGGCTTTATGAAAAAAAATAAATAAATAAAAAGAAAAACTAAGAGCTGCACCACGCATACAAGAACCAATCTAAAACTACATACGTATATAAATTTCTATTGAGAGATGAAAATCTCACCAACGTCTCAACATGAACATTTGTATCCAACACACCAAGAATACTACTAAATAAAAATAACATACCAAGGTTAGAAAACAGCCCACGTAGGCCTACACATACAACAAATCCAAATCCCACATAAACGCGGACAATATATACACATTAAAAAGAAAACTTCAAACAATTATACACATAAATATCTCTAAACCTAAAGAAAGATTAAGATCTACAGAGAAGCAAAATATTGACTGGAATAGAAAGACATATATCACGAATTAAATACCAGGGAGATCCCAAGGCTCGGTCTTGTAGATATCGATGACGGTGATCGGATCGAACCTGAACGGTTTGTTGCAAACTTTCCGTTTTAAATAGTACCGAACCAGTTCCTCATCGGTGGGGTGAAATCTGAACCCCGGTGCTAGTGATGTCGACGCCCCGTCACGGCCCATCAATCAAAGCCAAAACAAAAATAGCAAAATCGATTAATTGAAATAATTATCGAAAAAAATAGAATTTTTAGCTGAAATTTTGAAACTAGGGTTTAATTTATTTTTTTCGGTTAATTATAGTATCCAAGGAGAAAGTGAAAGCAAGCCATCGTGTTGCCGAAGAAATGAATAGTGGCCGCGGCTTTGTTAAACCTTTGAGAAGAACTGTTAAAATTACCTGCGGTGTATTTTTAATGAGTGAGCGTGGCTTTCTTACGATTGGACACGTATGCCGGATATGAATACATGGTGGGATGCAGGTGCGTAGCCAATGGTAGGTGGTTGCTTGCTCGTTCTGTGCTACTGACGTAATCGCACGGTTCGCACACGTCAAGTGATGGCCGTAACAAACGAAATGATGAATATGTCCTCTTAGACTTTTGATTATGAAGATGCTTGAAACGAACCGTTTTGAGAAAGTCAATATAAGACGGATTTGGTACATAATTATTTTATAAATTTATACCTAATTAATTCAAAATAAAACTGATTTAATTAAATTATTTTGATGTTTGACTCACTTTTTTATATTAAAAATAATTATATAAATTTAAAGATAAAATAAAAAATAAATTTTAAACTCTATTAATCATTGACAATTCTATAATTTACATTTGCTAGA